>JARUHE010186476.1:0-22755 GCA_031471125.1 Archaeomysis grebnitzkii | reverse complement strand
AGTATACATATACAATACTTAATTAAATACACAATACATAACTACATATACGAGTATACATATACAATACTTAATTAAATACACAATACATAACTACATATACGAGTATACATATACAATACTTAATTAAATACACAATACATAACTACATATACGAGTATACATATACAATACTTAATTAAATACACAATACATAACTACATATACGAGTATACATATACAATACTTAATTACATATACAATACTTAATTACATATACAATACGTATATACACAATACTTAATTAGATATACAATATATACATATACTAGCCACGAGTGGATCAATGCCTAGAAACCAAGGTAACAAACATTTTGTAACAAGGTTCTTTACATAGATTTATTTTTGGCAGAATAACAAAAAAATAAAAAAATACTCTGAAGATTATTCGTAGGAAGGAGATATTGGAAAACTGTTTCTTGAACAAACATTAACGTAGTCTTTATGCAAATTCCTTAACATAGCTTCACTGTCGACAACAACGACGACAGAAAAGCTACAACAAAGGACTAACTCGGTAAAATTATAAATAATATGATAAAATACAGAAACTTTTTATTGTTATTCAACATTACTTAATTAATGAATTCTTTACAATGTTCAAACTTTCATTTATTTCACTTATTATAACGGTTATGTTTAGCCTTTTAATTAACAATTTTTTAAACAAAATGAAATTATATTTCAAATACCACACAAAGTGCAAACACACAAACAATATTTTCAAACCGTATTATAAAATGAACATATTCTAAACCCATTTAAGCGGGTCTACACAAAGGGTTATTTTCAGCGCTACCTTCAATACATTTTAGTCCTTATTGCAAAAGCTATTCAGACGTTGGTGTGATCGCATGGTGGCCAATGCATGCGTCATCACTCATAAGCTGCAGACAGAAACTGTTGTGAATATGTAACCTGCAACGTTGCCCCAAAATGATTTGCAATTTGGGTGTGGTTGAATGCAATTACGGTCGGAAGTTCCTTATTGATTATCTTCCTTTCTCAGGTTTGCAAGTTTACCCGAAAGAAAATGCAAAATAGAAATTATATACTTCTGTAGATTATTTTAGCGATTTATTTTTTCTTACGGGTTACGTTGTTTCTAATAAGAAATACTTTAAAAAGTCATCCAAAAGGTATATGGAAATAAAAATAAAAAGACTTCGTTAAAATATGAAAAGAAGGTTGATATGTATTCAAAATCTTGAGTACCTCTTGAAGATCATTTTCATAAAATCAGAGACGTTCAATATTTTGAAGCAACTGCATTTATTGCAATCCTCATCAACTCATTGCAATCCACCATAATACCTTCAACTTATGATAAATACAACAGCTGCCCAAAGTGAACTAGGATTGTGTTTAAATAATTGAATAAGTTTATTTAAATAATAATAATAATAATAATAATAATAATAATAATGATAATAATAATAATAATAATAATAATAATAATAGTTTCTAGTTTGCTTTAATGAACACAAATATTAAACATTCAAGAAACGGCAGAAGTTACATTTTTAACATTGAAATGAAACTTTTATATTAACCAAACAAACTTTTTTAAACGCTAAGGTATTGTACAATTATTTTAATTTGAAATTTTTAAAAGACCAAAATAAATATTTTAATATTTGAAAATAAAATTAGTAATTGTAGATGTTAATATTATAATATATTGAAGTCACGTGGCTAACTTTTATGTCTAAAATAACATAATGGACATCATATTGACTAACCTTTGTCAACAGTGCACACTTTTTGTTGATTTAGTCAAAATCGTATCACATTGGTACAATGTGATACGATTTTTATTGAATCGCGAAAAAATAGATTGAATCAACAAAAAAGTGTGCACTGTCGATAAAATGTTAGTCAATTTTGACTATCTTAGACATAAGAGTTAGTCAATTATTTTCAATGTACCCATTAAGAGAATAAAATCAATGAAGATTAATTTGAAAACTTCATATTTAATTGTGTTACTTTGATTTGTATCGCCTAATTTAAATGGAAACTTCGAACAAAAATATTGAAGAAGTTTTGTAAAAAGGAAAATAAATAAAAGTTAATTTAACTTAAAAAATTAAAGTATGTTCACTTTAAAAATATATTTTTTGGCAACATAAAAAATTGGTTCGGGTGTTTTAAAAGATAATTTACATTAGGTAAATCTTTAATAATAACTGCGGTTGCTGTGACCACTGTAACAAGATCTGACATAAGATGCAAGATTTTGACATAATGATTGCGGTCGACTAGCGCAGTGTATTACGTAGCCTGCATCGAAAACTATGCTGGATGTACAGCCTGCACAGTCGTCTACAATCAATGTCATCGGTTTTTTAATTTTTGCATACAATCATTCATGAAGATTGAGTTGGATTGGGTTAGTTTAAGAATTTTTTCTAAACTAAAATATCAACTTTGACTATCAATCTAGAATTCAGGCAAAGGTTCTAGTCAAAGAATAAATGGATATGTACTGACAATAGCACAAGTGAAGTAAGCTCTATTATTTGAATGTGGGTTACCTCACTTGGGATAGTGTCAATCCATATAATAGCACAAGTGAAGTAAGCTCTATGTTGTTTGAATGAGTTACCTTTCTATTGTCGATCCAATTAACAAGACAATAGCACAAGTGAAGTAAGCTCCGTTATTTGAATGTGTTATCTCACTTGTGCTATATAACTAAACAGGCCAATAACCGGCGCTGTACCTGTGGCTACTCAGCACTCTTACTTTAAGAGTTCCATGAATAAAGTTATTATTTATTTCATTGATGAATACGAGAGAAATAAAACAAGAAAAATAAATAATTATAACAGCAAAACCAACGAAGCATTTATTTGTTTTTAATTAAGTGTGGTTTTATTTTATTGTTAAAAACACAAACAAGAACTTGAGGAATATTTTGTTCTTTTAATTCCTTTGTGTTTAATAATTATACATTTACTGGTTTATTGTTTTTTGCCAAGTTCATCATCTTATTAATTTTCCCAAATGGTTTCAAGTTATTTTCTTTTTTGCATTCTCTTGTTGGCTTTGAAAATATTCACATACTCCTTTCACTATCTACAATGAACTTAATATATATAGTAATTATCTTTAGTTAAAATATGCCTTGCTACACATTTGGCTTTTGATAAAAAAAATATGTTTTTACAACTCTACCAAACACCTGTATTTTCGTGAATGACCAACCTATTTAAGCATGTTTAAGACTGAATTATTTTCTATATCAGCCAATATGCAAACATTTATTCGTGTAGAATGTGCACCAAGAAAATCGATCCTTCAATGTGAAAAATAGAATTCTTCACGCTGCCTTTTAAAGGCCATAACCCAAACTATGCATTTGTCGGAGTTAAAAAGTAATGGTTAATCTTTACAACGCCAACGCTTGTTTGCCGTTTTTCAATAAAGTATTTTTAAGCAAAAAAAGCATTTATTAAAGTTGTAATATGATGAAATATGTCCATTAAGCTACAAATTGTTGAAATAGATGCAATATTAAAGTAATTACAAAATTATATATATGGGAAATCATACATCTGGTTACTGTTAAATGCATAACAGTTGTGACATCATATTTAAAAACAAATTTGCTCCTCAAATAGTGTTTTTTGGCCACTGAAAACCCTTTGAGGAGCAAAGTCAGGTTAGGCTTTGTTTGGTGGGTCAAGATAATGCTTAAATTTACTTAAATATTGGTTTATGTAGCCTAGGGTGAAGTGCCATATGCTCGGCAGCAGGGTGATATTCTGGGCGTTTTTATTTTTAGCGATTCTGGGCATGCTAGCCAAGTGTTTAAAATATAATAGAATTTCATTGTGCTATCACGAACTTCATGGTCACCAGCACCACAGTCTATTTATCCCTGATGTATCACCTACAGTTTTTTCAAAGCCCAGGGGGTGCAGATTTATAAGTTTCAGGCACTTTTTAAATCTTTTTTAATTCAAAACAAAGAATATAGGCAAAAGCCTAGTTGCAATCCCAGTAAAAAAGTACTGAACATAGAAACATTAATATTTCACTTATTTTGTGAAATTTTACCTAACCTAACCTAACCTAACATAACAAGCTCTACCCCTAACCCAATCTAGTATAAATCACAAAAAAAATTGCCATTGAAGAACTAAAAACCTCCATAAATTGGTAGTACTTTCTTGTTAAAGTTGCTAGATTTGATTACTAGATGTAAAGTAGGCTTTAGCCGAAATATATGACCTACGGGCATTTTTATAAAAAATGAGTTGATGAGCAATATCATAAAATGGTTGTCGGATTAGCGCCCTGCTCGGCAGCTGTCTAATAACCGCAATGTTAATAAACATGCTTTAAAAATTAAAACAAACATTATTTACAAAAATTCTAATCTTTAATATTTGCTGATTTTTTTGATATACCTATCATACGAATTCAACACTCACAGGATAGTTTTCTGTCATCATTGCCGATTATTAAACAGCTGCAGAGTATAGGGCACTTCACCTTAAATCCTATTTGAAAATATGACGTCACAAGGGTTTTATATTACATAAGTTGTCGTACACTCGCGTTGTTGTTGGTAAATTTTACCAAAACAAGTGCAGCAGGGCTAATTTTAATAAAAAATACACAAATTCATGAAATTTTTAAAAACATTAGAACAAGATTTTGAGCAAAAAATGTGCTCTGAATTTTTTTAAGACCCTTCTTTTGGTAACAAAATTTTGTTGATCACTAAGAGTAACTAAAATCCCACATAAAATACCTTCATCCTTCCCTCCAGAATTCCTTCGTGATTTTTGGCAACTTTTTCCTTCTTGAAACTTTTGTGGGTTTAATTTATTTAGAAATGTTCCAGGTGAGTTTATGTCAAATTTGTGTTTATAAGGGAAAATTAACAACCTTGTAGGTTGCAATTACCAGCAGGTCAATACTTTAGGGGTGCCATATAGTCCACTCCAATAGTAATTCTTATGGAACATGTGGCCATCATAGCTCTAAAGCATTGCCCTGATTAGACAATTACTGTGAATATGAATCAGAAGTAAAGGTCATAATTCAAAGGGAGGAGAAGTTGCCTAAAACCACAAAGGTTCTTTGGAGGAGCTTCAAATTAGATTTCAAAGCATCATGCAACATGTTTTTTTTCAATGTCAAGTGTTGACAGCTTTTGTATTTAATTGTTAGATATGAATAAGTGAAATGTATGTACAATTGATAAATCCTTACATCATTACAATGGATGTAACATATGTTGCTACTAAAAAGTGGCAAGATACAATGTGCCAAATAAGATACATCAATTCAAGAAATCACTGAACTGATTTTTTAAAAATGCTGAAGGATTCAATTTTGTGAAAAATATTTTTCTTCAGATGAGTAAACATATTTATTTATAAATACTATTTCATGAAAATAATAATAATAATAATAATTACAGCTTTTATGTAGCGCCGACACTTATTAATACTCTTCAGCACTTCACAATTTTGTGAAAAATATATTTAGGGTAGCTTATTTTTCTTCAGTGAGTAGATATATTTACTTATAAACAGTATTTCATGAAAATCTACTGTCTAATAAATTTATTAAGCCATTAATAATGTATTAAACACTTAGTTAACATTAAGTAATTAATTAGTTAAATGATTAAAATTAAATAATTAAATTTACTTCATTGACCTAATGTTTTAAAGGACTCCCCTTATCAAAACTTAGTGGACTACGTGAATTTAAAAAAATCATTTGGCACATTGTTTAATTTGAAAAGTGACCTGAAATTTTAACATTTGTGCTTACGGCATTTGGAAAAACCTGCAAACTTTGCATTAGGGCGAAATAGGACAAAAATCAACATGCTTCTCTGTTCTAACCACCCTAACTGACTATTGTTTAAATATTTTGTTGATCTATGATTTGTTGTTAAAATAACAAGTACATAACCAAACCCTATGGGTTTATAGTGGAGACAGGGCATTACTATTTTATTCAAGCTGTTCAAGAAGTCATTATCTTTAGAAAATTGCTGGAGGCATAAATAAAAAAAATTGAAAGCATTTACCATTATTTTTTTTATAAAAAACAACTGCTAATTATATAGAAATGTGTATTTATAAAAAAAAATTTTAAAATAAAAAATGCCTTCCATGTATGAATTCTTGAACAAAATATTACCTGCAATGATCGAAAATATTGTCTTTGATTTTCAAATGAAACTTATGGAATCTAAGTAAATACTAAATAAAGATAAAATTACATTTCATAATGTTAAACTGCAAGCATTTACCATTATTTTTCTATAAAAACCAAGCACTCTAAATATATATAACGTGTATTTATAAAGAGATTTTTTTTAAATAAAAATTGCCTTCCATATACAAATTGTTGAAAAATATTGAACATGAAATTGATTTTCCATATTTATAAATAAATGAATAAAAGAGAGAACAGAGAAGGAACCTAATAGGGCCATTGTTCGAGGAGTCGTCAAATTGTAATGCCCTGAGCAGAGACATAGGCAAACATTGCTTTAAATTTAATAGGTTCATATAGAAATGTAGTTATTTAAAAAAATTTCAAGTTTTATAGGAAAATTTTATTCAAGAAGGATCATTCATAATACATATATCTTTCATTTATATTAAATATTTATTGCTGTGAAATCAAGAATCAAAATAAAATGTTCATCTACTTCTAGAAAGTCCACTAATCCGTAACAACAACAAACAAGAGTAATTATTTTTTAATTTACAATTTTCTCATGAATGATAACTTTGCTTAAGAAATAAACAAGTTTCTATAGATTTTCCTTAAAAATTCTGATTTTAATTAACTCTAATGAAGTTTAGTTTTGTTTTACAAGAGGTGAAGAAAAATGTTGAAGTTTTTGATTATTTATGTAACTTTGTATAGGTATTTGTAGCCATCCTACTATATTTTATAAGTTCATCTAGGTTTTTGTCTTTTACTAAAACCATTTGTTACCTCTGGTTGATGGATGCCTTACTATATCCAAATTTTTATTAACATTTCTATAATTATTGTTTTACCTAAATAAACATTTCCTAATTTTATTTCCAGGATTGAAAGTAACAGAAAATGGCAAACAGAAGTATAGTCACCAAGAGGAGATGGGCGATTGATCTATCTAATCGTAAAGGGGACAAAAGCATGGAGAGCTTGTCTTCTCCGCCTGGTTTCATGAGCACGTTCACTCAAGCCCACGCCGAAGGAACCCGAAATGCCGACCCTAGTCTAGTGATCAAAAAATCTTGGGAAATTGCACTCAGTCCACTAAAGTCTGTAAGTATGAGCTTGCATTTTAATTAATTACAATTGAAGTGAAAAATTATTATAGTCAATGTTTCTTACTTCATGCAAAATTGCCGGTCACTGTGACTAGTTTTGAGAAAGTGATACTATTTTGTATAATTCTTTGCCAAAAGAATATGAACCTTAAAAAATCAAATAGTTCTTGGTAGATCACCTTATTTAACACTCTGCTTGCTCAACAATGGTCTACTCATGGCTAGGTTCTACAAAGTATAAATCAAAATTTTAGTCAAAAATGTAATTAGGACTTTTAAAATTTCAAAGTTTTCATTCAATTATGGTCTCCGTCTTCAATGCTAAATAAGCAGATATTTTGTTACCTTGACTTTTGAGAAGTTTGTTTTAAAATAGGAAAAACAAAATGGTTTACCAGAAAATAAGAGGTAATAATCACACAATATAGTTTACTTTAAAAATGCCATTTTAAATCAAAGATGTTTTTTGTTTGTCAAAATCAGCATGTTGCACTAACAAAGTTATTTCAGCGAAGTAATCGATCATCTATAGGTTTTTATAATAAATAGTTTCCACCCTTATAAACAACCAACTACAAGATAAGGTTAGATGTCTATTTAAATTACAAACTATGCACTATTGAAAACAATATTAAAATAGTTATGGAAATTTTCTTTAGTAAAAGATAGTATGGGAATTTGATCACCTAGATTTTCTGTGAACCATGTCATCCCATGTCAATGGAGTTTTTCTGGTGTTAAATGTTTCTTTACTAGCATTGCCTTTATAGCAACATTTAATAAAGATTGTTTAAGGTACTTGCTCGAATCAACTTCAGATCTAAATGAATATAAATGTATTTGTAAGGATTAACATGAATTGATTTTATTTTCACAGGCACCAATGAATCTTGTTCTGATGTACATGGCCGGAAGTAGCATCAGTATTTTCCCCATCATGATGGTTGGCATGATGCTTCTGCGACCAGTCAAAGCGTTGTGGGCAATCAATCAGACGTTCAAATCCATTGAGGGAACACACGCTATTCTGCAGGTATGGCCTTCTTGTTGGCTTGCTGTTTTGTATAACTTAAAAAAGATTTGTTTATAAAAAGTCTAAAGTGAAAAGTTTTATAAATTTTTATTGTTACTTCATTGCAAGTAATGAAGTAATTTTGATGATTACGTTAGCACAGTGTGCTAGAAATTAAGGGTTTTAAACAGCTTTACAATAGGAAAAAAGGTCAAAAATTGAATGTACTTTAAGAAATGAAAAACATTGTATGTACTATGCATGATTGAAATACATTTTGATGGTACCTAGTACAGTAAATAAACAAGCAGAAATGAATGATGCACATTGAAAGCTATGTTTTTTTTGGATTGATAATAATACCAGTGAGGTAACCCACATTTAAAAAGCATATATCTTACCTCACCTGTGCTGTTGTCCATCCATATATTCAACAAAGCTTACAATTTTGTGTAATTGTTGAATACAACTATATTTCATACTTGTCTTTCATTTGTTTCAAATAAACTTTTCCCTCAACATTCAATTAAAAACCTTGGTTAACCATGAATTTGATGAGAATTTCAGAAACTTTTAAAAAGTCTTATTTAATCGAATATCAATTTTTGGAAAAGTCCACAAGGCATTCTACCCAAATTTTACAGTTCTTTCTTTTGTTTTAAATAAACTGTTCTCTAAAACTTGAAATAAAAATCTTGGTTAACCACAATTGCGCAATGAAAAATGGCAGAACTAACATGCTCCTAAAATGTCTATTGCTTGAAGAATTATAAATTTTTGGCAAAAATGTCTTTAAGGCCACAAATATTTTTCTATTTTATAGAGGACGTTCGTTTTTGATCATTTTTTATTTTTATTGCAGAAAAAGAACACTTTGTGCTAATTTTTGGGTTATAAAGGACAAAATTCAAATCTTGAAGGACAAGTCCCATGTCTTACAGCATTTCACCTTAAACTCTTCATTTTTTCATTTGTTTTAAATAAACTTTTCTCTAAACCTTCAAATAAAAATCTCGGTTAACCATAATTTTGAGCTCTCTTATAAAATGTATGTTTTAATAAGTAAATACTGCTTTAACAAAAAAAAACCTTAGTAACACCAGTATAGAATGTAATGTTCTTAATTTTTATTTAAGCAAATCTTTCTGTAAAATTATTTTTTAAACAAATGTAAAATGTAGTTAGTCCACAAATCATCCACTGCTACAACAGTAACCAAGAGGTCAGTTATAGAAACTGGTCTTTCAAACACGATTTGATAATATAGTATAGCCAATTTATATCTTTAAGAATACTTTTTGTTGGCTATTGGACTAAGTCATTGATGAAGTTTAAAGTGCAATTAAAAAGGAGTAAATGAAAAGGATGAATATAATGAAGGTGTTTTACACCTAAAAAGTATTTTGTTTTAAAATTTAAATCATTATTTGTTATTATTGTTATAATTGTTAAAATTATATTTTTGTTTGTATTACCATTATTCTTGATTAATAATGCTAGACGCTTTTTTTTCTTAAAAAACAGTATTTTCATTGGTTTTCCTCAAAACTCTTGGTTCCCACCAGAGCAATATTAGCCACACGCTCTATAGGAATTACCATTGGTGTGGACAATGTGGAAGCCTAAAGTATTGGCCTGCCTGTCTATAATCAATTAATTTTTTCAGAAACTGATTTACTTGTTTGGCAACCTGGTGAACGTCGGCCTGGCCCTCTACAAGTGTCAAAGTATGGGGCTGCTGCCAACACATGCCTCTGATTGGCTGGCATTCCAGGATCCAGCCATTCAGGTTGAGTTCTCGCACGGAGGACTCGCCTTCAGTTGAGGAGGATTAGACGTTTCGTCCCTCGGCAAAAAGTTGCGAAATATTTTCATCCTTAGCAAATGAATCATCATTCTTGTCATGTTTTTATAGAATTTTCAATGGGAATTAAAATAGTTTTGTAAATTGTTTCTTTGTTTTTCATTCATGGTTTGATTGGCCCATTAATCCATGAAATTTACTGTTGTAAGGACCAAAGTACTATTGCCCAAAAAATATGAATCCTACTTGGTTAAGAATATAAATAAATATACATTTTTGAATTAATTTTTGGGTTCTTATAAAATATTTTAACCTAAAAATTATTTTCTTTATAAAGCTGATTGAATAATCTAAATTTGTACATTTGACATAGATTTACAGTTGAAAAGGACTCGTATTTCTTGGGCTATAGTACATCACAGTTAGTATTGAAAGTGAAACCTTATTGTAGATGCACTGATGGATTAATAGTAATTCTTTTTCATTTTCCTTTGTTAATATTGAAAGGTCTTACTTACTAATTTGTCTAGAAATTTGAACATGAAATTACCAGTCTTATATTAGTTTATCAACCTCAAAATATTTTCACTTGCATTTAGTTATTAAATAAACATAATACTAGCTGCTGACTTTCTTAGTGTGTCTATATAATTAAAAACATATTATTAAGGTGTAAACAATAGTTTATTATTGCCCTGGGCATAAATGCCTTTAAATTTGTTTCTTCAAAGTGTAGAAAATTATTTATTTTTCTCACCATTGAAATAAATTATGTGTGCTAAACTTTTGTTAGACTTGAATGGTTTTCTGTAAAGAAATAACCAACTACTGTTGAGTGAACTTATGTGCTAAAGCTTGTGAAAAGGTAATGAATGACCAAGACATTAATAAATTAATAGTCTTCATCCAATGAGTTATTGTAGGTTTATTATATAATCCCAATGTTAATTTCATTGAATGAATCAATAAAGTTGGAATTATTTTCTTACTACAGATAGCATCAAAATATTGATAGCCAATCGTTTTTATTACAGGTAAACCTTTTTAGTTTGTGGTTTTTTCTTTGTACATTTTATAACTAATTTGAATTTAAACGTATTAAAATTATTTCTCATAAATTTTCATTTTTTTGGAAACTATTTAAAAAACAAATTGTATTCCTTTCAATGTTTCACATTTGAGATGATTTGTTATTTTATGTTCTTAATCTTAAGGATTTGGTTAATATCGCGTAATGTATAGTACAAGATTGTTTTGAATATTGTATTGTAATAATTCATGAGTACATTTTATGTTTCTTTATTATAAATATTTATATATAGATGTTATTCATATCCTATTTACAGTTCATTCTACAATTAATTTTTTAAAAAAGATTTAGTAGGATAGATTGTACATTTCAGTGATGTTATCAGACTTGCGTAGCTTTCAAGTGATTGCAATTAAAGTTTTGACTTTAAAGAAGCTTTGTTCACCAGTGATGTATATACTGTTTCAAAATAGTTTTGTGGTAACCCTTAAACCCTGAGCAACGTTCAAAATGCTGTCCTTCATTTTTGCGAGCGTGCATATTGAAACTTACATAGGCATAGCATTTCAGATGTCGGCATCATTAGACAATGACTTAAATCTATGCTTTTAAAATTTCCTTTCATATAGGATTAATTTGTCATTAAATTAACTTTTGAAAAATATGTTTGTTATGTGCACCAGTAGGTTGTAAATGAAACTTACATAACTTTTCTTTAACCCTCTACCATCTGAATTATTTGTTCATATTACCATTGTTTTAACTATATTTTGAATTAAATGTTTTGTTCCCGGCGAGTGACCTACAGCGGTAGAGGGTTAAGGTGAAATTTTTATTAAAATGTTTTTCAACTTTGTAACCGTTCTTGTCGAGCGAGTGAAACGAAGTTAAGACAGGTGTTACTATTTCGTCGTCCGGATATTCAACAAAAGGTTCAAGTTTTTATTTTCTTGATAGCTTTTTTATTTTTTAGTATTTTTAATAACTTTTGTTTTGATATTTTTACATCAATTTTTCAGAACTGAATAATCAATATGCTTACAATGTAATGCAATGGAATTAATTTCATAGAATTTTTTTTTGTTATTTTAGGTTAAAATGAGGAAAAATAACTTTTAAAATATTTTACATTAAGAAAATATTTTTTTGCTTCAAATTTTTAGAATATAATATAATAAAATCTAAAAAAAATCATTTTTTTTGTTATTGCTGATTATATTTTTACAATTTAAAAAAAAAATTCCAATCGTTTATTATAAAAATAATCGCTCGACATTTAAGCCACATAGCGGTTTAGGCATAACTAGTTTGATATTTTTGATAAGTTTTTTTCATATTTTGTTTTTACACAATGGATTGGAAATGAAGTATACATAAGATTGAAAGTTTTGTTCCACTTTGAAACACAATTTGTTTGACATTTCTGATTGGGGAGATGGAAAGTATTTTTGATAAAAAAAATTCATTTTTTTGGTTATGAAGTATAGATGAATAGTCTCTAGGTGAGTTTTTGATTAAATGATGTTTTCTCAAAAATAAAATATTTTTGATAATTTTTTTATTAAAGTTACTGAATAAATAGTCGCGAGACATTTGAACAGATCAACCAAGATATGACAGTACAATGGTCCTGCATGTAATCGTCTTTAGCGTCATTTTATTTGTTCGAAGTCCTTGAAATGCCCGTGGCGTGGACGTATGAAATGTGCATTTTCACTGCAATTTTAACGTTTTTACAATCATTGATGTTTGTCATAGTCTTAATTTGTTTTTGAATATCAAAATAAATAAAACTAATAAGAAAAATTGCAGTGAAATGCACATTACATATGTCCAAGCCACGGGCATATCAAGGACTTCGAACAAATAAAATGACACTAACGACGATTACATGCAGGAAAATTATAACCTTGATTGTCACATCTTGGTTGATCTATGGTTCGTTTCTTGAATTATTAGTTGAAAGGTTCCATCAAGTTGCTTATCCTAACTTGATTAATTAAAGCAGGTAGAATGATTTAGTAACATTTTTTAGACTATATTGTACTTTCCAGACACTGAGGGTGTTTTCTTCCTTGATTTTCTGTCATGATCTTGGCAATCGAGGAAATCATGAATGTTTATAAAAATGAAACTGGTAGTCTTCGTAGTTGTAGAATGCTAATGTGTTCTTATTTTAATTTTGATTTAAGACTATTTGGTACCCGTTCAATATATAAGCTCATGTATAGTCCGTACTATTGATAGGAAAACGTTTATAATAAAACCAAGATTTGCAGCTACATTAAAAACAAAGTATTCAAAATTTCAGTCTGAAAGAGGGCTTTTCATGCAGAAGTAAAGCTGGTATGAAGTATTTTTTTCTCCAAGAGATTTTTTTTGTTTTTTCAAATAGACATCACGCACTAAAAAAACTACTTAGAAAACAAAAATGACGTCACACGGTATCGATTGAGCTCTACCATTGTTTGGAGCAATGTTCTTTTTATAATCTCAATGTGAATTCACCTAACATTTTTAGCTGTGGAATGAACCGTATCCTTATATAAGGTGTGTCCACTTACATGGAGGGTATATATAGAATCCAACAGTTTATTCAGAGGATTAATGTTGTTTAATAAACTTTTATTAGATTAAATATTAAAACAATTATTAATCCTTATGTATCATTTATTAGCTTCAATATTAAATTTTATTTGCAAAATTGTTAAATAAAAGAAAAAATTGAAAAATGATATTAATTTAATAACTGTACAGTGTACAGTATATCTAAATTGTACAGGTTTTAATTACAAATTTTAAATGTTGGAAAAATTTTATATTAATATACAACGTTGATTAATTTTTCAAATATTAAAAACATTTAATGAAGTCTATTTTCAAATCGACATTAAATTATATTTTGTATTTTGAAGACTATCTTATGTATAGTTTTAAAAATATTTTAATAAAATTTTGTTTTATTAAAACTCATGCACGTGTTGAACAACCTTCATTAAATAATTAAAGCAACGAATTAATAAATAACATAAAAATATGAAGACTAAAAATGTAAATTTAAAACTGACAAATGTTTAATCAAAGTTAAATCTGGTCCTGTACACATAAAGTTTCGGTTAAGAACAATAAAATAAACATTATTAAGAAAACCAAACAGTTACATAATTACTAATTCCAATTTTCAATCTACAAATTAATGTAGTTGAATTGTAATTGTATTAGATTCAACATTTTTAACGAATCAGATTTTAATGAAATTTTATATAAAAGTTCAATACATTAAGAAGTCTTTTTGTGGGATTGTTGTAGATATTTACATTTCTGAGAAAATAAAAAATTACTTAAATGTTTACTAGAACGTTCGCTAAAAATGTTTACTGGAACAATTAATAGAAATATTGGTAAAATTTACCAACACCAACGCGAGTATACGACTACTTATGTAGTGACGTCATAATTTGAAATAGGTTTTAGGCTACCTAAATGCATTTAACAGTAACTAGACGTATGATTTGCAATATATATATATTTGTAATTACTTTAATGTTGTATCTATTTCAACAATTTGTTGCTTAATGGACATATTTCATCATATTACAACTTTAATAAATGCTATTTTTGCTTAAAAGTACTTGATTGAAAAAATGCAAAATCGCGTTGGTATTAGAAAGATTAACCAAAAACTGAATTACAACATATTCATTTTTAGCTATTTTTTGTAATTAAAAAAGATAATTATGTTCAATTCAAGTCAATGTTAATCTAAATAAAATCTATTTAAGAAATAGAAAACCCAGAAAACATGCCTACATTGAAATTTAAAAGTGATTTATTGTGAGTCTATAAACCAATTTATGGAACTGATATATATATTTAAATTACCATTTCAATTAAAAACAATTATTATTTTTGTAATAGATGTGGAAAATTCGTATTATACAAACGCAGTGAAATCTCTTGACACCGAAGCTAATCAACTAGATGTCAAAATAACATTATGATTGACGGAGATGACTTTCATAAAGCAATAACATAAATAAATCATAAATAAAAAAAGACAAGAAAAATTTGACAATTAAACATAAGCCATAACAGACTTTCGACGGCAATTGATGATAAAATGAAATTACATCAACCTTACACCAATTAAATACCGAGTTTAAAATGTTCATACCTAAACAAGAATTAAAAAATCGAATTTTGTATTTTATTTCAGAATACAATATATTACGTGACAAAATTAATTAAAATAGATTGACTTTATAGAACTAAAATAATGTACAGTAAACTCCTGAAACATAGAATAATAAAAGGTAAAAAGTTCATATAACGCAGAATCATGAAACAGAGAAATCCTAAAACGTCCATATCATTTTTATGTATACAAAGAAAAATTGACACAAAGGCAGGGGTAACGGTGTAAAATCGGTATGCCTGAAACAGAAATTCTTCCTATAACGTTGAAACATTTCGAACTTCGTTTCAAAAGTTTTACTGTAGAAGGTGTAATATAAAGATAAGTTCTCTCCAAAATATACATTTTAAAAATCTTAAATATTGAGCTTTCTAACTTTAACACTTGACTGAATTTATTATAAAAATTGTTTGTTGCATATATTTAGGCTTTACTCGTTCTAATTTAAACATCAAAAGTCAAAACATTAATGTTTGTTTTATTTTGCAAGATACAATTAAAATTAAATGTTGTTTAGTAAAATAAGAAAAGAGAACAATAAGTTGTTTTCTTTCAATGATTTTCATCAAACGTGTGAACGAATTGTAGCAAATGTTCTATATACAGTATGTATAGGCCTAGTTTGGATTTCGGTAGTCCTCGTTGTAGTGAGTGAGAGTAATATTTTTTGTTATTGGCTTAAAAGCAATGTTTATTTGGAGACAAATGTGAGTTTTTTAATTACAACCATTTTTTATTTAAGAGTTTTATTTCATTTTTTAAATAATAGCTGCCATAGATGTTTTCATAACGTTCTACTATATTGCCAATCAAAATTTAAGAAATTAACGTTTTATTTTTGTCTTTAAAAGAATGTTTACTTAAAACAAAAGGAAGCAATATTAATTCTCAACAATTTTCACTTAGAATTTTTTTATTTTTATACGAACTTATACTTTTTTAAATAATAGTTGTTTTTAGTAGTATTTGGACTTTTTATTTTTGGCTTTGAATGACTGTTTATTTAGAAAAAGCTGAAGAGCTAATATTTCTAAAATATTTTATTGAACATGCGAGATTGGTTTGCTTTCTCTAGTAAAGTCTTGGATGCACATTGTGATATATTTCAATGTTTATTTACCTAATTTTATATTCAATAAACGGATGTCAGTCAATTATTGTCTTGTATATTATTTTCTCAGTAGAGTAACAAATAAAACATGAGCTGGGAAGTTGTAACACAAACTTGAGTAAATAAAAAGTAATATTTTTATTTTAATATTTAATTTTATTATATTTTATTTTCATTTATTTCAAACATCAACCACACGAAGACATAAAAACCTAATGAGATTTGGTCCAAGTTAACAGATTTCGGTGCTTTTTTATTACTTCCTATCTCGTTGCACAAGCAAAGAAAAAGGAAAGCCATTCCTTGCAAACCATGCAACAAAACAACCAAACTTCAACCGAAGCTAATAAACAAAAACACGAGTGAAGACAAAAACAACTAATAATGATAGTAATTTAATAGGAAATAATTTCCGAATGAAAGAAACGAAATAATAAACTTGAACGGATGAGTTGCTAGTACGTCGATAGTGAAAAGACCTGAGGGCATCATGTTCTCTGCCAAGGTTATCCTCTCCACCTATTCTGCACAAAGCCACCCCCTGGTGACTTATTCAATGAAAAGAAGCGAAACCTCGGCTTTCATCACAAAATGTTTTTTAACTCAAAGTAAATGGTAAAAATTATACTGCTTTAATTGGCATATGTATACTCTGGACACAACATATGTAAGCACAACATTAAACAAATATGAACACTTATCCTGCTTGTTAAAAAGATGCAATAGCTTCATATTGATTCCTTTCTATTATAAACATCTGTTTCTGATGAAAGCTTTAACAATCAAATAATTATTTTCAATAATGTTGGAGATTTATCATATGTCTTATGCGTTTGATAAACTAGTTAGTGAACTAACTTGAACTGATTTAATGAGTTTGCATAAATATATATAAAAAGAAAACAAAATAAAAAGTAAAGGATACAAAATGGAAAAACTAGAAAATGTATTTGGTTAAAAACAACAACTAAAAATATCAGTCAAACAAATTGAAAGTAAACCCACTTTGCAACATTTCTAGTTCTATCAACCTAAAGATTAAAATACATTCAAATTATCATTGAAGATAAGCTTTATGGAAACGGGACAGATTCGTCTCTACAGTGAATATAGGACGAGGGAAGCGAGAAATGCATAGAACTGAATAAAATTTCGAGATTTGCCACAAAACAACTTTCCTCGATTTTAATGGAGTAATAAAGCTTTTAGGAGACCAATTCGGTCATTTGGACCAGTTCATCGGTTTTGCATTTCAATAATTTCCTCATTTTTCAGTTTTATTTTCGTGTGACTCATAATTGTTTATCATAAAATTTGATGCAAAAATAGACTCTGAAGAAAAATTTTAAATTAGTAAAACTATGACAAAATATTTTTCAAAGACAATTAAACAGTATTTTATTAGAATAAACATAAACAAAATACAATTCCTTAAATAATATAAATGTAATTTATTTCATAGCTAAAGTGAAAAAATAGGAATCGTATTTATATTTTTGAAAAATATGCAAATGTTTTATTGGATACAGTTGTTCCATAAACTAGACTTGACTGTGAGTGCTGGCAAAAATTAATTTTTGTTACCCTCCTGCACACCTCTGTGGATTAATGTTTCATTCGAAACCTCTGTAGTCATGATGACAAGCTTACCCCTGTTCCAAGGGAGTGCCGTGTGTTTGCAAATAAAATTAAGAGTATACACTTATGTGTGAGTAGTTTGTAATAGGTTGTAAACTGAAGCGGTGCATATGTATCAACTAGTATTATCATTATTATGTCATTTTATCGAGCGTGCGTACGTAGTAGCGTAGCTCTATATATAGTTTACTTCGAAATATGAGAAAAAGTGGTGTGTCAAAAAAGTTTTTAATTAGTGACTTTTGAGCAATGTTTGTTTAGAATAAAATGTTGTCCTTTTAATTTTAAGAATTATGGAATAAACTTTTAATTTTAAAACTTTTTTTAAATAAAACCATTTTCATTTGCAATATTTGGAAAACTATTTACTATTTTTTTCATTTATTATTCATTTTACAAGAATGTTTATTTAGAATGAAATAAAGAATTATACATTCTAAACCACTTTAACTAACTAAAGTTTTCACGCAAATTTATAACTTTTGAGATAACAGATATTATATCTGTTGGCTAGCCAATTCTTTTAAACGAGTCTATAAAATGGTTAGGTGCCGGGTTAACGGAAGAGTTAGCCTAAGTGCCGGATTGAGGGAACAGTCAAGGGAAGTTATTACAGTCAGTGTTGCCACTCTAGCTGTTTTTCGGTTTTTTCCCTAGCCTAGCTGTTAAATTTTGTCATTTAGATGTTTTTAAAGTAGTTAAAAACAATGAAAAATTATTAAAAACAATGAAACACATGTTTGAAGGCTCCATTGCTATGGACACAGGTGATGGTCGACAAGTGCTGTTGTAAAGATACAATCAAAACAACCTTTATGTACAGGAATTTTAAGAAAAATGTTTATTTATTTAATATTTATTATTCATTATTAATTTCATCATAAACGCGAGATTTATTTGCCCCCTCTAGTTTATATCTTATGTTTACTTTTTACCAAAATATTTACCATGAAAGTTAATTTTGGGTAAATACCGATTAAATAAAACTTGAGTGAATTTTTTCTCTCTAAGAAGTTTCTTTGACAGGTCAAAATATATTGGTGTAAGAAAGTCTGAAATTCCTGGTTTTTTAAAATTCTTTAAAATTTCATGAAAAAATCTTTAAATTCTTAAATTTATTTATGAAGATGAAATATTTTTTAAAAATTTGATATTTTGCTTCTCTTAGGATCAATGTTAATTACACTCAAGCCCTGGCAAAACCTTAAACAACCTTCAAAAGAACTTCAAACCTAACATCGTATAGAATGGACACATGTTGAAGCGGGATGATTTTACTATTTATGCGACTGCTGTTTAGGTTGAACGCTATCATCCAAACCACATATTGAAACTATCACCTCGCGGAACATTGCTATAAAAATGGTCAGTTTACAGTCTTGCAAATAAATGTCATAATAATTTAATAATGAAAGTGCAATTTGAACATCTTATCGAGCGACATTAATATTCACTTTGTATTGCTTCACATTGGAATTTGTTAAGTAGCTACTTTCAACATACCAGTTTTTCTGCCAACATTTGACGCTGCCTATAAGTTGGCATAGGCTTAACATGAATTAATTGTAGGCCGATACGGTCAACTGCCTCATCATAGCATTTCAAATATTTGAAATCGTGTCAATGAATAAGGCTTTATAGAATCAATTCACAAACGAGTGCCCTGCGACTAAGCCATGACATATATAAAATAAAATCAAAATACACAAACCAAAACAAATTCTTGGAAACGTGTAAATAAGAGCCAATGAAATTAGAGGCGAATATATTGATGAAGTCTTGTTTAGCGACTGCTAATAAATTGACGAACTACATGCCAAAGGAATTTGTGTTTCGATATTTATTTAACCCTCCAACACTTCACTGTCTTTGGCCATAAGGGCGATGTTAAATCGAAGTTAGTATTGAACTCAACCTCTAACTTATGTGACGTGTTCGTCCATACATGCTTAAAAGGTTAATATGAAAATGTTTTGATTTTGATCTACAAATATGTTTAATATAAACTATGTTTGTTTGATTAATCCTAGACAGGTAATCATTATATTTCAGACACACGATAGGTAATGTTGTGTCTTGTGGACCCACCTTTAATAAAAACGTAAAATAACATAGTAATTCTTCTTAAAAATGTATATAACTTATATGCAAACTATATCATTATGTACTAACAGTTTAATAAAACAAAGATAATATAAACAAATTGGGTAGGTGCGTGGGTATTTTAGACCCATGATTTCCTGTCCAGGATTAAGCTATGCCAGAGTTTCAGTTCTAACGGAGCTAATGTTATTAAGTATTTTTTTTAAAACTTGTCGGTTTTCTACAATAAGACCAACTTCATTTGTTGGAAAGAATTTTGTTTTGATAAAAATGTTCAACAAATAGTTTTTTATTTTAAATGTTGAGTGCCTTCCTTACATGTCTTGAGAAGTCAATGATCAAAGTTTTGCAAAATTCTTGATTTCAATCTCATCTGAATCAAACGCCATTCTGCATTTCACCTTTCAATACAAATCATAAACTCATAATAACATTTATCTCAGGATATTTGTTAATCCATGAGAGCAGTTCAATGTAGTTCTGTTGACATGTCTTCCCGACATAGATGTGTAACATATATGGGGTTGTTTCAAGATCCTTATGAACTTGAGAAAACCCTTAATTACATTTGTTTAAATTAATTTTATAAAATCATTCACTAACGAACGTTCTTATCAAGTTTTTACAAATTTGTGCCGTATGTACCTTACAACAAAGTGTTGCATTAAGTTTGTCACACACGTTTGTAGTATTTATTTTACAACAAACAGTCGTATTAGCTTTGTCACAAACTGTGGTGCATGCACCTTATAACAAACGTTCGTAATATGTTCGTCACAGACTTGTGTTGTAAATACCTTATAACAAACCTCTGGTTGGTAGTAGGATTGTTATGAGTTTGGTGAATGGTTTTATAAAGGTCCTTAAAAACTTTCAATTGAGGGATTACCTTCGATCTCCAACAATATACAAATTAATCTACCTTTAAACAACATTGTAGTAGTAAACACCCTCTTAAATTAGACACGTTTTTCAATTATAAATAAATGTAACCATGTTTAAGAGATAAGAATTTCGGGATCTTTGCATATAGTAAAAGATAAACCAAATAAAAATGACGGAGTTCCAGTGGATTTAACAACTATATTTGTTCATATTAACTATTCTTGTTAAATGTATATATGTTCTTTTCAAGTTTGCTTGTATCTTTGAATTTGTTTTATATAGGAAATTTTTGACTGATTTAAAAAAAATGTAAAAATAGACATACTAAATGATGAAAGAATTCGCCCCTATTTAAATGTAACGAGAATGTTGGGCAGCATAATATAAAACCCAGAAAAGGCGAGCAAACAGCACAAAGTCGAATGAATCTAAAGTTCAACTTGAATGTGACAGTCAATGTATTATAGTATAAGACGAATCGCCAGTCAGATTTATTCATTCCATCTAGGACGAACTCGCCTATCAGCCGTTCCTTCCTAGACAGAGAACCAAGATCTTCAAACAGCTCTCCTTGGGATCTTAACAGCTCTCCTTGGGATCTTAACAGCTCTCCTTGGGATCTTAACAGCTCTCCTCAGGATCATAAAACAGCTTTACCAAGGTCTTCCAAATAGCTCTATGGGATCTTCAAACAGCTCTCCTTGGAATTTTAACAGCCCTCTTCATGATCATAACGCAGCTTTACCAAGATCTTCAAACAGCTCTCCTTGGGATCTCCAATAACTCTTTGGAAATCAACGCCTCTAACCGCTTTCCTGGACCGTTGCTTGGGACGTTGACCCTCTTTAGAAAAGAACATTTCTTTAAGACCAGGACCTCTCATTTGGAGTTAGATATCACTTGGAACAGCATCTCCTGTGCAATACTTGCATATTACTATCAGCAAGACAAGGCTTCAGACAATTCGTACTCCTGATGACGTGCAGACTCTGTCTTAATAAATATAATCTCGTTAAAACCCTCGTTTCTCATCATCCCCGACATCTGGTCGCGAACCAAGATTAATCAATTAATAATTGATGAAAAACCAAGTTTAATTTGGAATGTATATATGTGAAATGTTACTTACCCTTTGATTTTTTTGTTTTTTCTATATCATCTAGCTTGTTGGTTCTGATAGATTCAACATTGCTCTCATCTTGTGTTTCAACACAAATAAACAAATAAACAAGCAACATACAAAGTTCTTTCTTCATAGCTCCAAACTATCTGCAAATTTGTGGCATAATTTACAATTTTATTTCACATTTCATGTTTTTAGGTTTTTCAAAATGGAAAGAACTATAAAAATGTCTGAGAGAGAAATAGATACCAGAAAAACATGTGAAATTGGCGAAGAAAATGTACTGGAATGGCAAGATGCCAGTGAGGAGTGATGCAGGGGTAGATTACCATATACATTACATCATTTGATTGCTTCAGAGCACTTATAGGACACTCGGCGGGAATTTTCGATTTAATAAAATATAGACGATAGACCTTACGATTATTTAGCCTGTATGTTCGTATGTACGCGTCTTGCTGCCATCCAATTCAAAATTCAACCCACGAGAGGGAGTAGTGTGAAAGCC
>JARUHE010186365.1:0-13722 GCA_031471125.1 Archaeomysis grebnitzkii | reverse complement strand
AAAATAGATGTATGTGCTACATACGTCCATTTGCTAATAGAATATGATCTAAATTTAATTAATTAATATTTTGTTATCTAATTATATATCTTTTTTCTTATATATTTATATATTTATAAATATATAATGAGTTTGAATTTAAATTAAATCATATGTCTATATAACATATTTAAATTATAAAATAAATAGTATATTTAGTTTACTATGTAATTCAGTTACAATTTCTAATGAAAAGTATATTTATGTTCTCGTCAAGTGTCTTATTTAATGTACACATGAAGGCCGAAATGTTGATATATATATAAATATATATATATATATCAGATTATATATGAATATAGTATAATATAGTATACATTAAATAGCATACACTGTAGGACATCAATTCATAAAATTATATTTGATAAAAAAAATATTTCGTTCAAAGGTAAAGCTAGAAATGAATAATAAATTGTTATTAAATTTTGTTTGTATTAAATTAATTGATTTTGTTAACTTAGCTTTAATTTAAAAAAATCTATACGTTTATTTAAAATTATTATGTTTGAAATATTAAAAATGAAATTGGACCGAAATGAATTGTCAATGCATTATTAGGGTAAGCTGCGGAATTGCGTCCAGAAAAAGGACAGTATTTAAAAAAATAAATATCTTACTAATTTATCGCACTATAATATTATAGTTTGTGCACCATTTACTGAATAAAACAAGTTATGCTTTCATACTTTATAAAACTATAAAATACAATACACCCCTTTATTAAAGAAATTTAAGTGAGCTCGTATATTCATCTGAAAATGGGCGAATTGTGGTTGCTTGTGCGAATTGCGTCCACTATATTATACATTATTTCAATGCTTAACCGAAGGATTTTCTGTTCAATCTACGTAGATCGATTAGGAATGATCTTAATTTCAGCGTTGTTGATACATGTACTTTGGTTGGTACCTTAGCTAACTGATCTGTTGAGCGTAAGGTATAGATCGTAACTATGGTACCAAGCATAATACACGTGGCAGAAACGCGAAAAACAAGATAAATCGAGATACATCTGGATCGATATAGATTGAACAACAAACAGAATCATTGACACGTACAAACTGCTATATCAAGTCAGGTTTTTGTAGGTAAGCATAAAAGAAGGAAATGCAAGATTACTTTAGTCAAAAGTATTTTTATTTCTCTTTATAGAATACACAAGGTTGGATGTAAACTACGGTTTGTGGCCGAGTTTTTAAATTTTACTCACTCGGACAAACCATTAGATTTTTAGTGTTTAAATTACCTGTAGCCTTTCATAAAACGTGCGTAGACGCTAATGATATACTGTTTACAAACTTTAACAAATGTTGAGAAAAGCTATTTTAATTTCCTCACCTTACCTTAATTTGTTTTATTTAAAAAGTTTAGTTTCTTAATTAATATACAAATGTGTTTTACATACAAATATACCATCTAATACAGTTGTAATATAATTTTGTGTACAACTGTTCAATAGCATAGAATACTAAATATTTTTTTAAAACAGTTTCATTTAACAAAGAACTCTGTGCAATAAATGTGTGAAATGTATAAAAGCCATACTAATATGTTTTACCGTATAATTATTCAACATGAAAAATGAACATTATTTGAATATTCATTTCTTTAATCATATACAGTTAATCTGTATTTCTCTCTCAATTTGTGATTACATTATGTACATCAGTTGATAGGTATTATTTTTTATAAGTTTTATTAAGTACTATTAAGTATTATTAGTAGTATTATTTTTAATAAGACTTATTTATTATGTTCTTTTATTCCATAAATTTGACGAAAATTCCTTACTTAATGGTATCAAACTAATCATTCGGTAAGTTTGTATATATGAACACAAACTTATATATGGTATATCTGTATCGACAATAGCACAAGTGAGGTAAGCTCGATGCTACTTCAATGCGGGTTACCTCACTCGTGCTGTTGTCGATCCATATGAAGTATATGCTGCCTAAACTAAAATTATAATCTTCAAGAAAATTAATGTAAAACTAATATGTTTAAAAAAGTGATAAATTTATATTTTAAGAACAAAAAAGACAATAGTTTTTGAAAAATTAGTACTGTATTCCAGTTATTTTTCTATAAATGTTAATCATACAAATATAAAGATAAACTGATTATAATTATTTTTTAGCTCAGCTTAATGCGAGTTAATTTATATCAAAGTTGGTTTAAATTCATATGATAATTACTTACAAACTTTCTAAACTTCTGTAAGTTTTTATTTATTGTTTTTAACGAGTCTATAGCTCTTAATTTCTTAAATACGGATTGTCTTACAACTATGCTTTGCAATACAATAACTACACAAGTAACCCTTCCAGTTCACAAGTGTATGTTCTTATGAAGACTCAATCAAAACTATACATCTGTCACACACTGCATGAAGATCGGGTGGACTTATATAATATACCTAGCTACACTATTGTTTGAATGCTACATTAAAGTATTTATTTCAAGATAAAAATATTACACTGCCAAAATTTTGAATGAAAATTATAGTTAAACTTTCTCTTAATTTTTTAGATTTTAAGGGTTTTTAGTAACAATGCCATTAATATTTGAATGAAGGAGAATTTTGAATTTTTGTATTCCACGTACTCGTAATTTATTTTGGAATTAAACATAGAGTTATCAATAACTCTTACCAAAACTTTGTTGTGTGAAAATAAAAATAAAAGTAAGTGGTGATACCATTTAAAGTAATGTTCAAATGTAGAAAAGTGTTCATTGCTGTTTATGTCAACAATAAGGTAAATATAGCAGGGTACTAAAATGCAACTACACACATAATTATGTTCGCTGAACCTTTAAAGTAAAATTTGAGTTAAAAAGTCATCTGATTTTTTATTCCACTTTGTTAGAAATGTTGCAATGACATAATGCAATTGTTTTTTATTGTAAGAACTTCACATGTTTAGTTGCATAAATAATAATGGCTCTAAAAATGTTTTCATTACTGTTACTACCAATTTTATCTTTGACTTCAAATGCTGCACAGGTTTCACAATATTTAAGTCTTTTTACACACTGGCAAACATGAAATTTATTGTTACCACAACTTTTTTGTGTTTTCAACTAGGTGCACACAACAAAGCTCGTTTTATACAAATATATACTATTTTACAATTGTGCTTAATTGAAAGTATTGTTGAGATGTTCGTACTTATTTCATTTAAAGTCATTTTTCATTTTGATTTGACTTGTTTTTATTGTAAAGTTATAATCTTAGTTGAAGAGAATATAATTGTTAATTATGATTTTTTTTTAACAAATCTATTAGCTATGAAGTAGCATTTGGTTAACACTTTGTTTTCTTACAGGTGCTGTCTATAGGGTTGAAGTCATCAGGAAGTTCGATCTCCCTTACCATGCGCCCATAAAATGATATTTTTCCCTTGGTCACAAAAGAATACGAAGAAACTCGACGCAACCTTTTCCTTAGTCATCACCACCAACATTCTTCTATGGATGGATGCTCTAGGGATCCTAAGGAAGCAAACACCTCGAGTTGACCAACGAGTGCCAGAAGTGACATCCAATACTTTTTTTGTGTCTATTGTCGTTTTATTGGAATCCTACTATTTAGAACACAATTACAAATTAGAGAAATATTTACTGTGTGCTCGTAAACTGCATAATGTCATAAATATCCGTCTATATTAATGAAACAAAATTATAATCTAAAAGAAAATAAATATTTCAGTGGACACTCGTATATGTGCAATCAAATATAACATCAACTGTAAAAGCCATGTCATTCGGTTATTTTTGAAAGCTTCATATAAGACCTATAACAAATATGTTATGCTGCAGCAGTAGAATATGTTTAAATGTGAAAACTTATGTATACACAAATGAAACATGTATATCATAAAACCATAAATTGCGAAAAAAAATTGTTACATAAGTAAGCAATGTCCAAACACTATCTAATGAAGTATAAATATTGTGAACTGACATACCAAGAACTGGAAGGCTTACCTGTATCTAATGTTAATTTAAGTTGAAATATTTACCTATGCCATTAATTTAACTTACTATCACCTGGTTTTGAGCAAGCCTGTTATTGGTGGCTCAGAAAACTAAAAAAACTATGTATCATTTAATGTAAAACTATATTGAAAATTCATTCCCATGTCTAACTTGAACTTAAAATCGAAATTTATTTGAAGTTACACACAAAATGTGTGTGTGAACCTATTACAACGTCACCAACTACAATGAAATTATCAAGAGGTTAATCAAAATATGAGAAACTTCAATTCTTTGCAACCTAATTATTAGACAACTTGAGAAAAAATGTATGAACACAGTGTATAAATAAACTTTTCGAGCCACAACTGTTCGAGTATTGAATGGAAGGACATGTTATTAAACAAAATATAAAATTAATTTTAAAACAAAACAAACTTTTTAAAATTTGTCGATATTTTTGTCACTAATAAAACAGATAGTAAATATCTTAGTGCATAGATATTTATTTGATATAACTTTAGATTGGTGAAAAAATAAGTTTTACATACATACGCGTACCAAACGTACCTACCGTACCAAACGTACGTCGTCAAAAAATATATTTACGGTGCGTTTTCTTTACAAAATATGTGTTTGTCTGGTGTCGGGTGTCCAAAAAAAGAAAGAAAAAAGTGTTTTTGTAGATAAAACATGCCAAGTACGTGCCTTTTTAGCCCAGTTACGTTTGGTTCGTAAGGTATGTCTAGTACGCGTACGTACGTTTCTTGGGGAGGGAAGGGGGGTGTGTCTTCATTTCTATAAGAGCTGGACAATAAATAAAAAACAACAATTGGTAATACAACAAAACCTTGAAATACCCTGTAAATGTAATTATTTTTATAAAAATACGAAAAATATCAAATATTCATGTATTAGATTTATTTCCCATTCGACGTTTAGTTTTGAAGTTATAAATAATATATCTTCCTTCTTACTGATTATGCAAGTAAATTATCTGTAGTTATAGTGTAAATAATTGCAGTATGTGATAAATTAACCAAACTCATGAAAAGATTAACTTCTATATTTGAATTTTTTTTCAAACACAAACAACAAGATGTAGAAATATGTATACCATGCATTTCAAAATGTAAAAATATTCTTTTAAGACAAGCTCTAAATACTCTTATTCAAAATACCTTTTATGAGAAATGTTATGTAAACAATTGTGTCAACATGCAATATAACTTTGGTTTAAAAAATTGTTGTTATAAATATGAATCTCATCAAGTTAAACATGCTTTTTAATGTTATCAATACATAACACAATCTCATAACCGTTAACCTAAACATAAAACATTTAAACTGATGTAGTTTCTTTAAATTTGATTATTTCTGTCAAATTATTTTAAACAGTTTTAATTAAATTTAGGAAAATTACAATAACTTGATTACGACAGCTACAATATAAAACAAAATATTAATATAGTAGGAATTCATTTAACTAAAAATAAAAATAATAGTAGGGAACATATTTGAGAACTTTACATTATATAAAGTAACTAATAACAAAGGGTTTCAACAGTAATAACATTCAGGTATATTTACTAGTTAGTAAATTACAATATACCCCAGATATGCTAAATATACTAAATATCGCAACTGCCAGGAAATAGTTCAATTGTATTTTCATTTAATCCACAAACTAAGATCACAAAACGCGTTTTGGTAATAACAAATGTATGCAAACTCAAACAAAAACATTTTTAATGTCATTAATAAGAATTGTTTATCAAACCAAACCAAAAGAATAAAGTGTAAAACTTTGCCAGACGTACCTGCTTTAACTTTCGATTTGTCCTCATTTTCGCTAGAGGTTCCCTTCTCGGGATCTTTGTTCTTTTGCTGAGTGTCGGTGGATTCTTGGGTGGTGGGGGCGTTGGCGGTGCTGCCCACGACAAAGGCACTGTTCTCCTCCTTGGTGATGCTCATGTAGAAGCAAACGTCCGTCTTCTTCATGATGTGGCGAGGACCCGGGTTCAGCTGTATCGTATGTTCGTAGAACTCCGGCAACTCAATTGGACGAACCCCCACAAGAGCAACCCCGTATCTGCAAGGTAATGGCTTTAGTTGGTCCCTTTGAATACTTTATTTAACCCCCACAAGAGCAACCCCGTATCTGCAAGGTAATGGCTTTAGTTGGTCCCTTTGAATACTTTATTTAATCCAATTCAGAGATGGTCAATGTAAAGGATTTGGTTCACTTTTAAGTGTCTTAGCTTTGCATGATTACAAGATATCGTTGATTCATTATTAAATTTAAATGTTTATCTAACAGGTATAAGTAACTTTAAACATATAAACCTATATAATGTATTTTTCAAACAAAAAAAATAATAATTTATATTTGAAAAAAAAACATTTATAAATATAGCTAACGTGTTCCATTACCCTTTAATGGTAGAGTTACCAAAAACGTAACTAATTTCTTAGAAACAATGGCAGAACTGTAAACAACTTAATTAATTCCTTAGACACCAATGGCAGGGTTACCAAAGACTTAATCATCTCTTTAGAAATCAATGGCAGGGTTGCCATAGACTTAATTAACTCTTTAGACACTTTATGGTTACCAAGAAACTAACAAATTATTCAAACATCCATGGCAGGGTTGCCAAAACGTGGGTTAATGGCTTAAATCTCCGGTGCAGGATTGCTAAAAACTTGATTAATTCTTTACATAACAATGGCAGGGTTGCCAAGATATTATCTAATTCTGTAGACACCAATGGTAGAGTTGCCGAATACTTAACTAATTATCTATACATCAATGGCAGGGTTGCAAAAAAGTTGGTTAATTGCTTAAATATCCAGGGCAGGGTTGCCAAAATATCGATTAGTTCTTTAGATAACAATGGCAGGGTTGGCAAAAAATTAACTAATTCTTTAGACATCAATGCCATGGTTGCTAAAACTTTCATTGATTCCTTAGGCATAAATGGCAGGGTTGTCAAAAACTTGAATAACAAGAAAAGATTGCCAAAAACTCACTTTCTATGCGAGTGGAAACTGGCGTAGGTGAAGCTCTTTCCCTCGTACTCTCCGAAGAAGCGACTTTCCTCCAGCTTGATGTGATAAATCTCATTGCCGGAACACTTGCCATACAGGCGGTGCCACTCCTCCTGCGAGGTCTGACCCTCTCTGCAATATTGAAGATGGTATAAGAAGGTTTAATGGCAGAATATAGAGTAAGGTTAAACTTAATGGCAGAAGTTAGAGCAAGGTTTTTCTTTCAACTTTTATTCTTAAAATTTATGATTAATTTATGATTAATCATTGTTGTAAGTCTGAGCCTCTTTACAATGTGGATGAAGGTAAGACATAGAGAGAGTATAAGGTAGAGCATGATTAACTTTTATAATTCTATGGTTAACTTTAGTAGAGTGAGATTAACATTCTAACTTTTATGGTTAGCCCCGATGGCTATAAGTTGAGTGATGCTAACTTTAATGGCAGCAATTAGAGTATGATTAATCTTAAAGGTTTTATGGTTACCCTTAATGATAGAAAGTGGTGCATGGTTAATATTTTAACTTGCATGGTTAACCTTAAGGACATAAAGTATAGTGAGACTAACCTTAATCGCTCAAACATTTATCGTTAACGTTAATGGGATAAAATATAATGAGGTTAACTTTATTAACAGAAAATATAATGAGATTAACCTTAATAGCAGAAAGTAGCATAAGGTTAACCTTATTGACAGAAAATAATGTAAGGTTATCATTTTCATCTGTTATGGCTAATATTTATGGTTCGTCATTCTAGCTAACTTTTAACGTTAAGCTTTATAATTAAACGTTATGATCAACAGTAGACCAGGGTAACCATTTAATATATTTGGTTTATAATAAGAAGTTTCTTGCTTAGAATATGAGAAAATTTTGCTTCATATTTTCTGACTTTGCCTCTTGGCTTGAACTTCTATTGAATCAGAACTTTGTTGTTTAAGCTCACCAATCGGCATTTTTGCAGAACCAAATATCAAAACCATCGAAGGAACTCGCTTTCCGAATATCAACAGCAGAACGAAATACCAAAACCATCAAAGGGACTCACTGTCCGAATAGCAAAAGCAGAAAAATATACCAAAGCCATCAAAGGGACTCACTGTCCGAATAGCAAAAGCAGAACCAAATACAAAAGCCATCAAAGGAACTCACTGTCCGAATACCAAAAACAGAACAAAATACCAAAACGTATCAAAGGGACTCACTGTCCGAACAGCAAAAGCAGAACCAAATACCAAAACCATCGAAAGAACTCACTGTCCGAATACCAAAAGCAGAACCAAATACCAAAACCATCGAAAAAACTCACTGTCCGGATACCAAAAGCAGAACCAAATACCAAAACCATCGAAAGAACTCACTGTCCGGATACCAAAAGCAGAACCAAATACCAAAACCATCAGAGGGACTCACTGTCCTCGCGAGGTGTGCAGCAGCAGCGTGACCAGCGTCGAAATTCCGGGACTCATGCAGTTGTTGGCGAGCAGCGCGTACTTGAACTCGTCTTCGCACACCACGTGCTCCGCAAACTTCACGTGCAGCTTGTTCTCTGGACGGAACACCTGCACGTACTGAGGCACGTTTGGCGCAAAGTCCTTCACCGCCCATGAACGAAGGATCGTATGTTCATCCTGAAATTTTGTAGCACATGTATAAGCCATGGTTGGAGCATAAGACAAATCAACAATGAGAAAACCAAAAAAACACCACTAATGAGAAAATGAAAGATGGCAACAATGAAAAAAATGAAAAAAATAATGTAAAAACAAAGATATCAACATTTTTCTTCCAGCATTAAATTTCACCAAAAACGTATATTAAATGTGTATGCTGTCTTGAAATTTCACATCATAATTGCCTATAGCATGGGTCATTCCTGGTGGCTTACCCAATACATAAGATACATTATGACGTTATGTTGGGTGAAATTTGCTGTACACGCTTATCTTATTGGTTAATACCAGTGGTGTAAACTTGAAATTTGTTTGATTTACATTTTTTTGAGTTAGGCCTGTATCAAAGTTTAACTTTTTTAAAATACTACATTTTTCATTTTCTTGATATATTATTGGCTGCATGCAGTGTATTTAGAAAAAAGATATACTTGTATGTACACATTTTCATGTCCAGATCTGTATGGCATTTTCATTGTTTTACTAGTTATTTTAAAAATACAAATAGATAAATAATTTTAAACTTGAAAATTACAATATGTAAGTTGTTATCATATGATGAAACCACATTAGAAAAGAGAAGGGCGGAGTTATTTTCACAAAAATAAAACTTAGGACAAGTGTAACTCAACAAGCATTCATTGCGCCAATTAAAAATATACACAATGCATTTATTGCATATTTTATGTCAAACTCGAACATGTAGTGGTTTTATTAAAAATTGCAGGTGATTTTTCTAGATATTTCTAAATGTTTATATCTATATATTTGAATTATTGGCTTGCCTTATTTCTTTTTAAACTTTAACACTACAACTAAAATTAAAATCAGGTCAGATACTCACCGCCGCAGTTTTATCGGCGTAGTTTCTTGCAGCCAAAATGAAACACGCCTCTGCCTCACTCATCCTCGCCCTGGTGAGGTCGCCATCTTTGAGGCAAGACCCTTGGATGTAAATCACCCTTTGTGCCCACATCGGCACCTGTAGAATCATCTTCATTGTTGAGTCTAGTTCCATAGGAGATAATAGCACCACAAAATAATCCTGAAATTTATTACACTAAAAATATTTATGGAAGACAAAGAAAAAATTTTAATATACAGATTGGCATGTCAAAATCTAATAATTTTAATCTGTTTCACAATAGACTATCAATAGGGCAAATTCTTGAGTCATTGTAAGTTGAAATAAAATTTCTCGTCTAGTTTCCAACCAGATAAGTTAAGCCACTTAAGACATGGATAGACAACCACCTGCGCAATATAGAATAATTGTAGGAAAAATAAGATATGCAGTTCAAGACTTCCCACCAAAAAATGAAAGCAGGACATCAAACGTCGGACAGGATGGCAGCGAACCCATGGATGGAAGCTTAATAAAGATGAGGCTGCCTGCCAACGTTAAATAACTCAACATGTTCCTCACAACCATCGGATAGGAAAGCAGCGAGGTTACATCGTGTAAGACATGCGATATAAGTGCAATAAAGATGTAAGGTCGCATACACCTTGAGAGTTCAAGATTTCCTCTCTTTGAGATGAGAAGGAGGAGTTGAAGATTCATCTTTCCAATTACAAATTCCTCTTCCTTAGAGGAAAGGGTAATTATGGTGATTGAGTACTACAATGTATCCCACATATGTCAGTTGTATAAATAACATAATGTTCATCTCCAATGTAATAATATTAACATAATCGTTGTGGTACACAATCACCACACTTCTCCTTCCCTCCAGAAAAGAGGAACGTTTAATTGGAAAGATGAATCTTCAACTCCTCCTCTCATTTTGGCTCTTCGACCATTGGCACTTTGGTCCTTAGACTATTCATCCACCGTTGTGCAGTCATCGAAGTTCAACTCTGTTTTCTTTTTCAAACTTTTTTCATTTTTCTTTAAATTTTTTAGTAGTTCACTCTTGTTTTTACAGAAGGTCTTATTTTAACAGCTTTTCCATGTCGTCGTCATTTTAGCATCAATCAGAAGATGAACATTTTTCATTTTTCCTGCATGTACGTCAGATTGCTCCTCCTAACCTAAACAGCTTCTTGCCGCACAAGAGATTCTTTAATATTGTTCCTGTAATGACTGCGCCATATGCGGCTGACTGGTTGCTTGATGGGAAGAGGGATTAGACATGGACTGGTTAAATGCGTACTTCTTTATTAATAAAACCTGTTATGATTATTATAAGATTATTACATTAGAGATGAACACTACACTATTCATACAAGACTGACATATGTGGGATACTTGTGTTACATAATCACCACATGAACTATGTTGAAAAAAAAGTACGCTACTGTATACAATTAAAAGTTGTCATCATTGACGATTCTTATAACATATATAATTCAACACATTTAATAAAGCCGTAAAGTTTAAAAAAAATATATGAACAAATTGAGAAATGACATTGTTCAGATGATAATAGTATAGCAAATGCAATGAAAATACCTAAACAAAGTGGAATTATAAGATTGAATTTATAAGGCTATCACAAGCAGGATGATAACATACACCATGATCCATGTTTTTTTTTTATAAATGACAAAGATGGTTGCTATGACGGTATTGCTGAAATGTTATAAAAAGGCCAATGTAAAAATTCATACAAAAATAAGATACATAAGGGTGCGTCAGGAGATACAGGGCATGGAAGATTAAAATTAAAGAATATTTAGACTAGAGTTATTCTAAACTTACTTTCAGACAAATAAGTTTAGTGAAAAAGGAGATATGTTGGAAACACGCATAAATAAAAATAATTTTCAACTAAATTAAATTAATTTCTAAAAGTGCAAAAATAATTATTAAACAAAGGAATGAATTTGTGAACTGTTACTTGTAAATGAGGATGGGCGTAGAACTCGTTGAGGAGGTCCATGATCGTGTCCGCCTGCAGATTGGTAGAGCACACTACCACGTGCTTTTCGCTCTGGGCTCTGTGTGCTGAGTAACTGCCACCCAACTTTTTTCGCTCCATCCACGTGAACGCTAGCTGCTCGAACTGAGGTGAAGAAGAGTGTTTAAAATTTATTAAAAATACTATGATAAGAACTTGAACAGAATATCGATTAGAAACTACCGTAATAAGTTCCAGAACTATATGAAATAAAATAGAAAATAATAAAATAAGAATATTTTATAACTTATAAAAAATAAAATATTAAGAATTGAAAACAATGTAAGCATTGTATAGATAGTATACAAATAACAAAGTAATACAACGATAACATAAATAAGTAATATTACTGTAGAATAACATACAAATAAATACAAAATAATGATAAATATCAAATTATTTAAATAAATGTTTTTTTTTGCATAATATAATACACTCTTGCATAAATTATTTCATATTTTATATTTCTGGTGAGCTAGCTTCATAAAAATACATACTCATAAAATACATACATAAAATACTCAATACCTTTTGCTATTCTTGTTTAACAGGTATTTTAATTTTCTGAATAAACTAGACTCATTTTCAGAACTATAATAATACTGTTGTGCAAAGTTTTGTTTTTATTTTGAATTTTTAACTATAAATATATATATATTATTGTTATTTATTTGAAACATATTTTATAAGAAAAAATACTTTGTTAGATTGAGAACTTTCTAGTATAAAATAAAACAAAACAATAGTTTATCAGTTGAAAATTGGAAAAGCAAATTAAGTCACTTGAATTATAATATAAGTATAATAAGTGCAAGAAAACTAGAGAACGAAAACTCAAAGGAAGGTTACAATGTTATATAAGTAAATTACATTTTTTACTTTATGTGTTGAAGGTTGGGTAGATAGAAAAACTTTTCTCAATTTACCCTAAACATGATAGGATTATGGTGACCAGTCTGCCTTGTAGAGACCAATTAGTCTCACACAATAAGCGTTGTTTTTAAGAACAAGTTTAATCTTTTGAGGCCCAAGTAGTTGTTCTAATAAGGACTAAACTAAGGGTTGGGCCTCAATGAACCAACCTGTGTCGGCAATACGATGAGGGCAACACAGATCATGATGACCATGAAGAGCTGCGATGGCCAAATGTCAGGTACGTAGTCGCCGTAACCCACCGTAGAAAACGTCACAATGACGTAATACACTGCCTGAAATAGGTTCAGGTTCCTGTGGCCCGCTCTTTGAAAGTGTTGAATGCCACACACACTGAAAAATAGAAAACATGTTTCTTGTTACTGATAAACCTTAGATTTTATTTCTCAAAATACAATTAAAATTTTATCCTGTTGCTCACATACCTTAGACTTTATTTATCGAACATAAAGTTAGGCTCGGACATTCAAACCAATAACAAAGCTAGGAGATACCAATACGATTTATGTTATCCACCATGGCAAAACATTAAAGTCTATACACATAAAGCAAAGACATGTATGGGTGTGTGTATGTTCGCATCTCTAAAACTCAAGAAAAAGGCAACTTAGAGTATTCAGTTTTTGTGTGAATATATGTATGTTTGCTGAAACTGTCATGTGCTATAAAAAATGTTTTACTCCCGGAGTAGCGTTAGTTTGAAAAACAACTGCCGATGTAAGGTCTACGGACAATAATTCAATGTATTATTCAATGTGCAATACCATAGACTACATTAAGATGTGGCATTCAATGTTAACTATCTAAGCAAACGAATAATGTTTGTTTCATACGTCACAGAGTCACGTGACTGCTTCAAATAGAAAATGGGATAATATTAATTATTTAAGTTATCTTTTTAAAAAATTTTTCTCACTATATTAAAAACAATTATATTATAGAATATAATATAAAGATTTACATTAATTAAAAATTTATTTTATTTCATTTGTATATCTTTTTATAAAATAATATTTTTCGAAAAACATTTTGTCTGCTATCGAAGCTTGTGATATAGTGTTTAGATAGTAAATAATCTTGTAGACGTTTATATAAAACTAGTAATCCACGAACCGGACGGTTCAAATGTCTCACGACGAT
>JARUHE010186256.1:0-13724 GCA_031471125.1 Archaeomysis grebnitzkii | reverse complement strand
GTAAGGTAAGGTAAGGTAAGGTAAGGTAAGGTAAGGTAAGGTAAGGTAAGGTAAGGTAAGGTAAGGTAAGGTAAGGTTTTGTAGTTTTTCTAGTTTTTCTAGAACTTTCAAAGGAAAGTTCATTGGTTCAATATGACATAGGTGTAAGAAAGAGTAGCTGTTGTAAAGTTTTACCGAAGCTGATTACTCTTTAGTTTTTTCCTGTCTTTATTTGTACATTTACACGTTCTACAGTATAGACGAGGGTGCGAGTTTAGGTGCCTCGTGATTATCATAAACCTTGGTTTTCAATTTCCCAAACAAACTATTTTTTGTATTTTTTTCGGATCTTAGTAGCTTAGATATGCCGGCCATCTGTCTCCCCAACTGTGGTCGTAAGACCATGGAGTATTGCTACCATGAATGAATTGCAAGTAAATCGTAATTTTTTAGTAGAAACTTTTGTCCAAAAAAAATAAGCAAAATCAAGACATAGAGGGAAACAAGTTGTTTAAATTACGATAAGCACCTTATTTCCATCGTATTTCGTCGTCGCCGAGGCTAGAATAAGACTTGAATGCTTGTATACCATTTATACTTTTAAAATGTCATTAAATTTATACTTTTAAAATGTCATTTTATATAAGATTTATTATTAGTTTTAATTTGTTAATGTTTTTATTTAAATTTATTACTTTCTTATTTATATTTTTCATTAAATAACGTCGAATTTGATTTAATCATTTTTTTAATTTTTTGTTTTCATTTATACATCAATGGATTGGAAATTAAGTGTTCATAAATTGTCTATAAAGTGTTTTTTTTTATTAAATGAGGTTTTCTTTGGAACTTTATAACACCCTTTTTGATTGACTATTGGGGTTGTGGAGAGAAAATATTTTTTCCAAGTTAATGAATGGTCGCGAGACATTTGAACCGTTCGGTTCGTGGATTATTTGAAGGCTTATAAAGAATTTATTAGAAACAAATGAAAGACATGTGTTAATATATTAATATATAAATATTATTCTATAATTACACAACTTTATAAACTTTTTGTATATTCAAACACGGCTTTTATGCGTAGCATTTACTCGTGCTTGTTTATTAAATAATAAATATTTTGGAGTTGTTAGACTTGGCCAATTTATTATCAAATTCATGGTTAACCAAACTTTTATGCAGGCTTAAAGATAATCTTACTGGAAACAAATAAACGTATCATTTCCGATGTTGTCGGCGGTAGACAATGACTTGAATGCTTATATACCATCTACACTTTAAAACTTCATCTCCTATAGGCTTGATTATTACTTTATTTTTTTTAGCATTTGTTCATGTTTTAGTTTGATTTATGCATCAATCGACTTTTTTGATTTTTTCATTAAATGTTTTCTCACTTTGTAACACCATTTTTTTTTATTAACATTTCGGATTTAGACCTAAAAATATTTTTCATATTTTGTTTTTATTTATGCACCAATGGATTGTAAATGAAGTATACATAGTCTCGGAGGTGGTTTTTGGATTAAATGATGTTTTCTCACTTTGTAACACTATTTTTGATTGATATTTGTGGAGAGAGAATTATTTTTTTTAAAGCTATTGAATCATCGCAAGACATTTGAACCGTTCGGTTCGTGGATTACTTATCATTGACATTTTTGATTTGGGAGATAAAAATACATATATTTTTTCATATTTTCTTTTATTTACCAATCTATGGATTTGAAATAAAGTATACATGAGTAGTCTCTAAGACGAATTTTTAATTAAGTAATGTTTTCTCAAAAATATAAATATTTTTGATAGCTGATTTTTTCAAGTTTCTGAATGAATTCACGCGAGATATTTGAGCCATACGGTTCGTGGATTAATAGTCTATAAGACAATAGCACCGACTTTCCTAAAGATAAAACTTTGTTTTATAGCACCGATCTGACAGGGTCATTATTGCAGGTTCCAATGTGGTCGAATTAAGCGAAATATACCAATGATAAATCTTTATAACTCGATTGCTTTCAGTTTTAAAACAGAAAACAAATGTTACTAACTACTCATTGCTTTCAGTCTTCTAATAAACGAGGCCTACCGCAAAAACTACCCAGTGTGCCAAAAGATGACGCTGGTGTGCAACGACCTCGCACGCGACCGAGGTCAACCGATGACCCGATCCCGGAAGCAACAGTTCGCCTCCTGCCGCGAGACAGCCTCCAACAGGAAGGTCATCCTCGGCCACTACTTCTCCCTTGTAGAGCTCCTCCAGAGCTGCTCCGACTGGTACATCAAAAAGCTCCGTCTCTACTTCGGCCACGGCAACCACCTGGGCAAGGCGCCCGAATTCGAGGCCCAAATGTACGTGATCTCCATCCTGAGGAACGCCCACCGGGACTACATGGACCTCCAGTGTGACATGGAGAGGTTCATCGCTCTCCAGCAAGGCCTGGAGGACCCGGAGGACCAAGTCCTCTTTCAGGGCTTCCGGAGGGACACGCTGGAGAGGTTCGAGAGCCGGTTCTTGGAGAACTCTCTGGAAGCGGTTCGGTCGTTCGTGCTTTTTGTGGTCGAGAGGGTCGCAACCTTTTTTGGACACGTCTCAATCTCCTTCTTCGATTTCTAGACTCGAAAATATTTCTAGATTTAAAAATGGTTCTAGATTTCTAGATTTTAAAATATTTCTAGATTTCTAAACTTGAAAAGATTTCTAGATTTAAAAAATATTTCTAGAATTCTAGACTTGAAAATATTTCTAGTTTTCTAGATTTAAAAATGTTTCTATATTTAAAAATGTTTCTAGAATTGAAAATATTTACAAACTAAACTTTAAATCTATTCTTGGTCTTCCATTTTTTAGTTTATATTAAACGTTTTTGAAGAAATGTTAAACTGATAAACGAACTAATAAAAAATTGACTAAATAATAAATTGTTTATAATCAAAATATCTTAAATTCAATTTCTTATATTTTTATAAATGAGTTTAATTTATTTATATTTTCTCATTAGAACTTCTAAAGTTTTCTTCCCATACAAGAAATAATCTAAAATTATATTTTGAAACTAAGTCTATTTAATTTTTGTTTGCTAAGCAATTCATGGACTGGTCAACGATCGCAGTTGTCTAGTCCTGTGCAATACTAGATAAAGCTGCACTCGCAGACCGTAGTCAATGAAATTTATTAATTATTTTTCTGACATGAAAATTTGGTTCATTTTTTTTGCAAAAATGTTTTTTTTTATTTTAATTCGTTTTTAATTTATTTAGTCATATTTTGTTACCATATGTGAGAGCTTCATAAATTATACTTAACATAAATATAAGTTTAAATTCGGACATTTTAATTTATTTAAGCTAGGTTTATAACCATATTAAAAATGATCTTTAATCTGCTGTTATAAAATATGCAAAAAATGTAGTTCCATTTAAAGCAAATAATTGTTTCCTAAATTTTTTATAGTAGTTATTTATTGGTAAATAAACTATAAATTTTTTAAAGTAGTTATTTATTGGTAGATAAACTATAAAACGATTATTATAGTAGTTATTTATTGGTAGATAAACTATAAGCCGATTAGTATTAATTTAATCAAAACTAATTTTATTAAAATAAAAAATTAGAAAGTCTAAAAATCGCTTGAAGACAATGGCTAGCGAATCAATAATCTTATGGACGACAAATTAAAACGAGTTTAATGGTTTTTAGAGTTGAAAAAAAATTAAAATATATTTTTAATTAAAATATATTAAAATATATTAAAATATATTTCTTAATTCACAAAAAACTAATGCTGGCCACACTGTTTTTAAGTTTACATTTGCAGTCCTACTTGAAACAAGTTTTATCTTTAACAATTAAAATATATTCTTATATTAATTTAAAAAAGAATTAAAATATATTCTTATATTAATTTAAAAAGAATTAAAAACTATATACCGACGTATAACTTTCAATTTTAAAGTCTTATTTTATATTTCTTTCTATTTTAGAAATTTTAAATATATTTGACACAGCAGCATGTTAGAACTTGAACCTATTTTATTATTTTAATTTGTATAGCTTTACATTTTGAAAGCTGAGATTTTAATTATTATTATTATGTTAAATAAACAAGAATTAAATTTTGTTTTATTTTTATAACTTTTTAATAAAACCTAAATCTAAAATTTAATTTCATTTTTTCGTCAATTGTTTGAACTGTTTATGAGAAAAATAGAGAACGTACAAACTTCAAACTTGAGAGGTGAGGTTTTTAAATGATTTTTACGTGTCGCTGTTATAGGGTTTGTGAAATGGGTTTGTGAGATGGGTTTGTGAGATGGGGTTGTGAGATGGGGTTGTGAGATGGGGTTGTGAGATGGGGTTGTGAGATGGGTTTGAGAGATTGGTTTGGGAGATGGATTTGTGAAATGAGGTTGTGAAATGGGTTTGGGAGATGGGGTTGTGAAATGGGTTTGGGAGATGAGGTTGTGAAATGGATGAATCCTCCAATTTGGAAAACTTAGTCATCTAGTAAATACAATTTTTTTGTTTAAAGCACTAAAGTTAACTGAAAAAATTGTTCAACGTTCAACAACCGAGCATTGGTTTACAAAATAAAATGTTGGTCAATTATTACATAAACAACGGATGTTCATTTAAATGTTTAAAAATATGTTCATAAGGTGTTAGTTTGAATGTTTTTAGAAATGTTCATTTAAATATTTAAATGAAATTTAATCTAACTAAATTAAATTAATTATATTTGAATCAATTTAAATTTAATGAATTATTTTATAATTCAATTAAATTTGATTAAATTTAATGAATTATACTTTAATCTAATTCAATTTAGTCTAACTAAATTCAATCTGATTAAATTTGATTATACTTTAATCTAATTAAATTGAATCTAACTAAAATTAGTCTAATTAAGTTTAATTATATTTTAATTTAACTAAATGTAATTAAACTTAATATAATAATATTCAATGAATTACATTTAATCATAGAATGTGAAAAATAATAACTTTGCTGTCGTACATCATGCCTTAAAAATGACATACATTTAAATTGCTTCATTTGAAAAATTTAAAATTTATTATTTCTAAAACAATTAAAAAAAATATTGATTAAATACAAAATATTTACATAATGTTTATTTCGAATGTGACGTCACCCTGCCATGTCGCAGAGTATTATGGTGCAACCAAGAACAACTTATTGATGCAACGTGCTAGGATATTTTGCCTGAGTTGTTGAGTTTTGTGACAACTCACTAAGTAATTCAATTTCGACCAAGACTCTATGAGGTCTGTAAGAAGCAATATTACAAATAAAAGTTGCTGGATTCTTATAACTGTGGCAGTTGCGTGATCCTGGGACGTATTCAAGTACCATAACCTATTTGGTAGCAATGTCACGGTATAAAAAATAAACAGTAAGTTGAGGAATGAGCATATACGTCATTGGTCCATCGCTTTTTCGGGGACCCTCCGTCCCCTCATAATTAACGGTTTTAGTGGAGCTTATTACAGTCTGTCCCTTAATTAACGCGAGATACGTTGACCTAACACTATTCGAGGAGAAAATCAGGTTAGGTGTTGTTTGATGGGTCATGACAATGCTAAAACTTGTTTAAACACTGGTTCATTGGGAAGCAAAATAGAATAGCCTAAGTCGTGTTCGAAAGTATGACGTCATCCAGACGTGACGTCACAATAGCTTACAATAACTGCCGGTTAAATGGCGTACCGAAACTTAAAATAGTTTTAAATTATATAATAATTACACAAAATTAGAAGAAAACATGGTTGAACGTAGGAAATGACAAAAATACATAAGTAGCGCCAGTTTGAACTTTTCCTATATTTCTCGATTGCAGAATAAACTTAGGATTGCCGAATATTATTTGAACTATGTTACGTTTCAGTTTCAAGAGCAAAAAAAAATTTGTGTCTTTTCATCTGTTGAATTTTCCACCAAAAAAAATTAGATTCAAGCAATACTATTTATTAGTATTATTGTTAATTAACTGTTTTGTTACAAAGTTTATTATTTGAGCAAAATTTACTTTTAATTTGTTGTTTGAAAAATTATTTCATATTTGTTTACATATTAATATATTAGTTTAAAAATATAGATGGTGAAGTCCTAGACACAACAACAATTGACTTCCTACGACATTAATAATAAGTAAATAATAATAATGTAATGGATTATTTTTTTGGAGAGGTCGATTGTGATCTCAAATCTAACAATGAAATTGAAAGAAGTTTTAATAATTGATCTTGGTGACTTTCAGTGACTATGGAATTGCCCCTGAGCACTAGCACTCTCATACATACATCTTCAAGGGTAAACGTAAACCTTGAAAAATGATATTCTCATGCACAATCTGGATTGAGATCCACGCCTGGTTTACCAATTTTAAAAGATATCTAAAGACACATCTCTTTCGAAAAAACATTTAATTAATTAGTTCATTTTTTAAAGCGCAGCCGAAACGTTTGGCGTAATATAAACAACATTGTATTATTAATAATAAATAAACTTAGGTTTAGCAATTCAACAAGGAAGATAGTTTGGAAAAATTGTGTCGTCACAGCCATTTCCCATCGAAATAGCTTCGCCCACAAAAATATTTATTTAATAACTTCTTGGGGTTTGAAAATTGTGACGTCATGGCTGTGAACTGTTTCGCCCAAATTTTGAAAATATCTCCTCAAGGAATAAATTTGTAAACATTGAATGTTGCATAACTTAGGAGATAAATTTTGGGTCATTATTATTCCAACAAAATGGTTGAGGTTGGCGATTATATTTAACCGTCGACCAATCTTTATGGACACATTTTGTTTTAAAGATTATTAACTTGATGTTGATAGGCGGTCGATTTGAAAATAAGTTGCAGTATAATGAACTGTATTTTAGCAGTTGTGTCCAACTCTAGATTATAGAGAAAACTGGCAGCTTACTGACTCTTTTTTATTGTTATTGTGTAATACTAGATCTTGTTGCGCAGTAATAGATCTTATAGCGCAGTAATATATAATATTGTTCAGTACTAGATAACATTGCACAGCACTACACATTGCAGCGTCGACCGCAGCCATTTTTAATGAACAAATCAAATTTATATTTACAAACATAAACTATTTACAAAGAAAACAGTCAAAGTTGGCATCACTTAATTTAGTTACCTTTTGCTTTATTATTATTCAAGTTAAGAGTTTTCAAATATTTAAGCGTATTTTAATAGTACCACTAAATTCAATGAATACTTTCATAATTTAATTTTTTTATTGGATTTTTAAAGGTTAAATTTTATTGGATTGTATTTATTCATCAAAATATTTCAGGTCACATGTCTTCAAACATGCCAGGACTGTTCAAAATGAGAGTCGTACATTGATGACGTTTCCATTTGCAAACTGTTGCGATGAAAACTTGGCCCACACCAGCGATGGATGACTACCTTGTGCAAAGTAAGGTTGTCAAAACTGTTATGTTATGATTAAACCTACGTCGACTCTACTACAGGCCTCCGTGTTACTTGCTATAAAACTTTGATTATTGCAAAAAAACAATCAAAACGCAACTAGTAGCATAGATACCAACCATGAACGTGATATCGTCCTAACTTTTCTTTATCATGGACCAACTATTTTAATATTGATCAAACGACAATAAAGTTAATCCCAAATCAAGAAAAGATGGATCGAGAATTTTTTGTGTAATAGTAGAGTGGGCGTTGGTTAAAAGTATGAAATAACATAAAAAATGAAGAGGGAGTAAGTGAAGAGTGAAAATTTTTTGTTTGAAATATAATCTAACAATAAAAGCTCTGCATGTACGAAATTTGCGCGAGTTTTAACTTCTACTACCTTTTCTCGATTGAGTCAAATTAAGTCGATTACAAAGCGTAAATCTACGCAATTGTCGTAATCATGTCTGTCTCCAATTTTAAAGGAAATGTTCAGAAATCTTAACCATTCATTGTCTCCCTAAGTAGTGGCGAATAAACGTTTCTTACAATATTAAAACATTTTAAAATAAAAACACAATGTTCGATGGATGAAGTTCTGGAAAGGGTAATCATAAAGGATAGTTCTGTAATCGAAAAAAGTGGTATAAATAGGAACTCACAACACTCGAGAACTTATAAATATTTTTTCGTTAAATTATATGACAACTTTTTTTTTCACCCTACATTTAAAATTAACAATGTTTTCTTCACAATTTGCTCATTTTGTTAGTTCTCTCTTAATTTTTATGTTATATCTCACGTTCAACCATGTTTTCTTCTCATTTTGCTCGTTCTCTCTTAATTTTTGTGTTATATCTTACATTTAACCGTGTTTTATTCACAGTTTACTTATTCTCTCGCCATGTCTTATGTTATTTCATACGTTTAACCGTGTTTTATTTTCATTTCAATTACACTCTCGCTATTTTTCATGTTATTTCATACATTTAACCGTGTTTGCACTAATTTTGTGACGTCATTTTTTCAAATAGAACTTAGGCCAAATAAACCAGTATTCAAGTATACTTTAGCATTATCGTGACCCACCAAACAAAACCGAACCTGACTTTGCTTCTCACATAGTTTTCGGTGGCCAACAAACACCATTTAAGGAGCAAAGTCAAGTTAGGTTTTGTCTGGTGGATCATGGTAGAGATAAAAGTTTACTTAAAAACTTGTTTATTTAGCCTAAGTTCTATTTGAAAAATTACGTCACTTAAAAAAGGTATGACGTAACAAAATTAGAAGCAAACACGGTTGAATGTATGAAATAACAAGAAAAATGGCGATAGAGTAAGCAAAATGTGAATATAAGACGGTTAAACGTAAGATATAACATAAAAATTAAGAGAGAACTAATAAAATGAGCAAAATTTTAATTGTAGGGTGAAAAAAAATTAGTTGTCATATAATTTAAAACAAAATATTGATAGGTACTCGAGTGTCGTGAGTTTCTAATTATATCGCCTTTTTTCTATTACAGAACTATCCTTTATGAATGCCCTGGAAGGTGCCTCCAACTTGGAAAAATCTCCGGGTATAAATGTTTTTATTTAAGAATTGCCGCTTTAAAAAAATACATATATGTGATGAATAGATATAGATATTCGACGATTAAATAAAGATCCAATTTGAATAAATATAGATATACAACTAATAAATATAGGTATGATACATAGGGCATGTTTCCGATTCTAAATGTTTCAAATTGGAAACGTCACTAATATGTCCTTCTTTTTGAAACAGTTTCTGAGAGCTCAGAAACACAAAACCCATAAATGTTTGAAATAAAAGTCGGTTGTTTATGTAACAAACTCCAATGAAAGCTAACTTTTATTTCTTCTTTAAAAATCAGTCCAAAAACTAATTTGTGAAACTATTAATTGAATTTAGTAATCTATTAAAATAATACAAAATATTTAAAAGTTTATGGTCAAAGCTAATGGCAACTGAAAAGTCCATCCATCTTTGGTATGTGTTCTTTATTATTTTCTTCTTAGGCTTGGACCATAAATACTTTCTTTTGATGTGCAGGATAATAAAAATGGAACTTCTAGAATTTATTCATAATCAAATTTTAAGAAATAATTTTTACATTTGAAATAATCATTTTTAACACTGACAATGAGGTTGTAATCAAATTAAAGTAATATCAAATTATATAGTATCCAAAATATAGTAACACTAAAATATAGTAATAAGATATAGTAATACCAAACATATAGTAACACTAAAATATAGTAATAAGATATAGTAATAAACAAATATAGTACAAACAAGGCAGGTTAAATATTAGTTCTTATTTCATGATGTTTATTAACATTTTGTATTTATTTGAATCATTTTAAATTCAAATTTATTTCATTTTTTATCTAGAGTTCTCACCACGTTGTTAAAATTTTGAAAAACGAAAGGTTGCTAAGAATTTATTTAATTTTTCCCAATTTTTAAGAGATTTTCAATTTTTTTATTTTTTATGCATACTACATATATACATTTAACTTGTTTATCAACAATCTATAGAAGTATTTAAACGAAATTTATCACCTTAAGTTATGCAACACACAATGCTTACATTTTTTATTCTATGACGTCAACTCGAATTTACCTCAGGACCATGTTTGTTAATTTTTTGATGAAACATGTTCACAAACTGTTTTGAGACAATTTGAGAATTAGCAAAACACCTATGACGTCATAATTTTCAAAATCTTATGAACTGTTCGCAAACTGTTAGAATCGGAAACATGACTATGTAAAAATTGTTAATGTTTCAGTTTATGGGTAATTAATATGTTTATATTTCTATACTTTACTAATTATTTTTAAATATTTTTTGTTATTTCAATATTTGCTATAATTTAATTCATTGGATCACAATTATTTAAGTGTAGATACTTCATGGCTAAATAATTTGTATAAGTTTTAAACGTTCATCAAACTGCGATAAAGAAATATGCTTGAGTGTTCGAAATGTATCGAGAATTAATAACGTCAATTGCTTACCAATCTTAGCATTATTTTAGAAGATAAATATATCTTCAACATCACTGAGCAAATAACGCAATCTTGTCCACACTTTAAAGGGCGGATCTCAACCGACTTTTTTAATTTAAATTCCCTTTTTTGAATTTAAATTGTATCCATCATTTTTATATCGTATTTTGACGGGTTAAAACACATTCATGTTTCTCTTCGACGTTCATTCAATGAGAAAAAATTGTTTTTGTTTTAACATTTAGGATATTATAAGTAATGATAAATAAGAACTGTAAACAATAAAATTATGCAGACTATGTCACCCTACAGTGGCCTACACCTACAGCGTAGATCGATCACGATATGATTCTAGGCTCATATATTTTGATGACAAATATATTTATAAAAAAATGTTATCTTGAATAATAAATTATATTTATCAAGAGTATTTACAAAGAAATTATTTTTTAAATCAAGTAGAAATTCAAAATTTGTTCAGTCTTGAGGAGAAACGACAACATATGAAATTATTTAGTAGGTATTTGTTTTACAAAAATTACTTTTCAAAAAGTTTTAATGTAATGAAATAAGTTCAATTCAAGATTTTTTGAAAAAAATATACACTATTATGGTAGTTATAACCTTCTAGATAAATAGGCATTTCATTTGAATGAAAAACTACGGTACTGTTTTATTTGAATGAAAAACTAAGGTACTGTTTTATTTGAATGAAAAACTACGGTACTGTTTTATTAGAATGAAAAACTACGGTACTGTTTTAGTTTGAAGATTGCTGACCGAGGTGATCTGCACTTAAGTTTCTTATGTGTGAAAGTACGTGCAAGCGCGCAAGTGTTAACACTTTCGCATCAAAGATTCTTTATTTGTAAAGTTTATAAATCCCAAATAAGTACTGCACTTTAAATGTTACTAGAATTAATGCTTTTTATTCAAGAGCATCTAGTGTTATTACTAGGTAATAAAGAGTTAATAACAAAAATACTACACTTTAAATTAACATGTCAATTACTTACACAAACATTACTAGGTAATAAACAGTTAATAACAAAAACACTACACTTTAAATTAACATGTCAATTACTTACACAAAAATTACTAGGTAATAAATAGGTAATAACAAAAATACTACACTTTAAACTAACATGTCAATTACTTACACAACATTACTAGGTAATAAATAGTTAATAACAAAAATACTACACTTTAAATTAACATGTCAATTACTTACACAAACATTACTAGGTAATAAATAGTTAATATCAAAAATACTACACTTTAAATTTACATGTCAATTACTTACACAACATTACTAGGTAATAAATAATTAATAACAAAAATACTACACTTTAAATTAACATGTCAATTACTTACACAAACATTACTAGATATTAAATAGTTAATAACAAAAATACTATACTTTAAATTAACATGTCAATTACCTACACAAACATTACTAGATAATAAATAGTTAATAACTAAAACACTACACTTTAAATTAACATGTCAATTACTTACACAAACATTACTAGGTAATAAATAGTTAATAAAAAAAATACTACACTTTAAATTAACATGTCAATTACTTACACAAACATTACTAGGTAATAAATAGTTAATAGCAAAAATACTACCCTTTAAATTAACATGTCAATTACTTACACAAACATTACTAGATCATAAATAGTTAATAACAAAAATACTACAGTTTAAATTAACATGTCAATTACTTACAAATATTGAAATGAAACAATTCAAACTTTTAAAAAGTTTGCATGATATTACCTAAATTAAAATATCTTTAATTAATCTTTAGTTCATTGTATGGAACTTTAAAATCTTTTATAACTGTTTGATCATTTGTAAAATTCCCTGAAAATAAATTATTTCACTCCTAACTTTGTAACACTCCTTTACAAAATGAATAAATATAGGTATAAAATGATTGAATACAGTTATAAAATTTTTATATTATTTATATGTATAAAATAATGAAATATAGATATAATATTTATAAGCACAGAACAAAAAAAATACAAATTGATTAAATATAGATATAGAATGAATAAATATAGGTAAAATAATTATATATAGATATAAAATAATCAAAAATACCTATGAAAAGATTATATACAGTTATAAAGTGTATAAATACAGGTATATAATTTATGAATATAAGTATGTATTGATTAAATATACGTAGAAAATAAATAAATGTAGGTATACAATAATTAAATATAAATATAGGTATAAATTGAATAAATATAGATATGAAAAGAATAAATATAGATGTAAAATGACTAAATATAGATTTAAAAAGAATAAAAAATAAAAAATGAATAAAAATAGATACAAAATGATTAGATATAGTTATAAAAGGTTTAATTATAGGTATACAATGAATAAGTATATATACAATTGTTTAACATAGATATAATCAATTATCAAATATAAATATAAAATGAATAAAAATAGTTATAAAATGATTAGATATAGTTATAATAAGTTTAATTATAGATATACAATGAATAACCATCTATACGGTAAACAGGCCATACAAACAGTTGAGTCTTGAAATTTTGACCCGAACATCTTAATTTTTTGTGCCTGTACAAGACTACACAAACGGTTGTCTTGAAATTTTGACCCGAACTGGAGTGCGACATCTTAAATTCCGTGACTGTACATAAGCTATACAAACCATGGCTTAATAACAACAGGCTGACGCATAGGAACGAAATAATCGTTCATTCTGATATTTATCTTAGCCATGGCTTCAACGGGGCAAAATTTGACCATTAAATTTACCGTACTTTCAAGACCAAAACAAAAATGTTTCTTATTTATTAGTTCAAACTGCTTAAGATGATAATTTGTAGTGTTTATTCATGTAATGAGGAAAACAAGTTTGGGAAGCATTTGGGTTTCCATCTTACATAGGTCTATTGAAAAATGGCAGTATGTTTGTTTTAGTCCTTGAAATTACGGTACATCTAACGGATCAAATTTTGTCCCGTTGAAGCCATGGTATAATAACACAAGGTAGACGCATAAGAACAAAAAAATCGTGCATACCGATAGTTATCTTAGCCATTGCCCAACTGGGGCTAAATTTGACCCATATAGTTTACCGTACTTTCAAGGACTAAAACAAACATGCTGTCAATTTTCAATAGACCTATGTAAGATCAAAACCTAAATGCTTCCAAAACTTATTTTCCCCATTACATGAATAAACACTAC
>JARUHE010186145.1:0-13729 GCA_031471125.1 Archaeomysis grebnitzkii | reverse complement strand
TTATTTAACGTTCAAGTGTAACCAATGGCTGATGCGCTTGGCTATGATTGGCTCCTCCCCTTTCACTAATCTGAGGTGTTTCTGAACGTTGAACGATACATTGTGAAACAATGACATGTTTCAATTCGCCTGATTTGTAATACCTACTTCTATCGATGCATTTATGAAATCACTCAGACGGTTAAAGTGTTAATTTGATCACACGATAGTCGATTGTGTCCCAAAGGCGTTACTTTTCCATTGTCAGTGTAGTGATTATATCCAAAATATTCAAGTGAACAAAGATTTTTGTTTGACCTATATTAATTATTTATATGTAAAAAGTAAACCGTTTATCACATGACACAGTGGTGACAGCAGTCCTCAGGTAAAAGATATAACTACAATAATAATAGTCAGGTGTGACTTAAAGTCCAGCTTCTGTATTTGACAACTGATCGGTCCTATAGATTTTTTTGTTTATTTAAAACCAAAACCTTTTTACAATTTTTGAAAAAAGTTTTGAACTTAAAGCAATGTTCACTTCAATAAGTACAAGGAAATTCGAATTAAGGCTGTGACCAAGTAGATTTTATGAAAACAACATTACTATACTGTATATAAAAAAAAATCTAAAATTTAATATTTTTTTAACAAAAATGTACCAAGTGGTGTCTAACCAGAGATTTCAAAAACTTTATTTCAATAAATATTGATTTAAATTAAATTCCCTTGGATAATGTTGTTCAGAATTATATATAAAGCCATATATCTTCAATAAAAAAATATGTAAAGTAAAAACTTTAAAAACAAATTTTGTCAAAAAAAAATTCGTGCTGAAAGATCTGCCTCCCCCAACAGTCTGTAGTAGTTTATATAGGCTGGACTTTGTTACAGCCTAAAAAATATGGAACTATTTATCCTAAATATTTATTTTTATTGAGCATTACTGTAAGGGTTCAATTTTCCATTAGTATTAAACATTGTTTCAATTGAAGATTTATGTCAAGGTTGTTTTTATGGAGTTATAGCCAAAAATCAAATTTTTGAACTTTATTTCTTTACCAAATTTTACATTTTTTTCTTTGAACCGCTACAGAAATTCTATTGAACCAATACTATCATAAATAAAAATTTTCAAAAGTTAGTATTTACAACAATAGCTCAAAATTAAAAACTAAATTCAAGCGACATAATATTTTGTTAAAAATAGTAGTTCATTACAACTAAATGATTGGTTTCTGTTTTCTACACTCTGATTGGTTGGTTTTATATTTCTGATTGATTACATTTTCATTACCTCTCGTGTGATGGGTGACTTCTGGTACTATTTCATTATTGACAGCTTAAAGATCTTACATTCTGTACATTTCTATTTCTTCTCCATTCATGTTTCAAATTTATGTTACTTGGTTAACTTCTTTTCTTATCTGTTTGCCTCAAAACTAAATTACTCTTCTGCAAGTATTTATTTTTAAATCATTCAATATGTTTTATGAATGAAACAAATTTTCTTTACATTGATTATTAATTACATTTTATTTTGGTTGTTAAACAATATACATTTTTAATCATTGTGTAAAATCTTTGTAGGATGATTGTTTTGGACTATCTTAAATCTAAGTTTTATTTCGTACATTAACATATGATTACCCTTTTTGCAGGACTCCAAAAAGTTTGTTTGCGGGGGCACCCGAGGTCAGTTCTATCTATGCAATTTGGAGGGCCACATCATTGAATCTTGGGAAGGCGTTAGAGTTCAATGTCTTGCCTACTTGAATGACGGGAAAACCGTCCTCGCCTCCGACACTCACCATCGTATCCGCGGTTACCAACTCGAGGAAGTTCAAGATCATAATGTGTAAGTTTTCATTTTCGTCATTTTTTAAACTATCTGAAAGACCAGCTTTTATAACTGACATCTGATTGTTGTAAATTTTCCCATCTTACAAAAATAATTTTACTGAAAAGTTTGCTTCAATGAAAATACATTGGGTTTTTAAGGATTTTTTGGGGGGAAATTTGTTATTTGTAAACTATGGTATTTTATCATTAAATTTATGGTTAAATGAGCATTTTGTTGAAAAGTTTAGAAATAAGTTTATTTAAATAAAATGAAAGAACTTGACATTTAAGGTGAAACATATAACATTTGAAAAAAGTTGTAAGATATAGAATTGTATTAAACAATTACACAAATTTTGAAAAAAATTTTAATATAAAGACATCAATTTTAATGCGAAGTATTTACTCGTGTTTGTTAACATGGAAGTTATTAATGAAAATTTACTGTAATGTGAAGACTTGCACCATACCAAAATGATGGAGGTATTATTTGTGATGATTATTTATTTAGGTTATATAAAGTTTGAAAATCACTTCATTCCAGATTGCAAGAAGATCAGAGCATCATGTCATTTGTGATCGACAAAACTGGGTCGTACGCCCTGCTCAATGTTGCCACACAGGGCGTACATTTGTGGGACATCGAGACCAGAACCTTGGTGAGAAAGTTCCGTGGACTCAAGCAGGGACATTACACTATACATTCGTGTTTTGGAGGTGAAAATGAAGACTTCATAGCCTCGGGAAGTGAAGGTTTGTTCAGCATGCATTTAAAATGTTTATTTTGTCACCCCAAAAACCAACATTCAATTAGCAGTTTAGTTAGCACTGATGATAGATTGATAGTTGTGACCTCACGGTTACACGTCAGCTTCAAATATGTTGGTTGATTTGTTTACCTTCAAACAGGCAAACCAACCAACATATTCTGAGCAGTTATGTCACCACTGTCAGTTCATTGTGATAGGCTGAAGAAATTTATCATAATTAGCATTGATTGACGTTTCTTAGTTGTTCTGTGGTTACACTCACATTGCCATGGTTTTACTTTTCTAACTTTTCCCAGATAAAAAAGTTTATATTTGGCATAAACGAAGAGAGTTGCCGGTAGCAGCACTATCTGGCCACAGCTTGACTGTAAACTGTGTCACCTGGAACCCCAAGATGCCGGCCATGTTGGCTTCTGTGTCTGACGATGCGACCATAAAGATTTGGGGTCCATCTCCCGAATACCGAAAGCGTCTTTCATCAAACGATTCTACTCAAAATGGAACCTCTTGTGAAAATGGTAGGTCGCCCACTGTTAGTATATGCAATGTTAGCTAAACAGGGCAATGCTTTAGAGCTATGTTTTCCACATATTCCATTGAAGTGGAAAATGTGGAAACCCTAAGATATTAGCCTGTAGCTAAATGTTCAAGTTTACCAAGTGGCAAGATACTTTGTTGAGCTTTTTCATAAACAGACTTTAGTATTTTTCTTCCCAGAAACAAATAAAGTAAGAACTCCACTATTGTATACATGTTCCACGAATTTAGTCATCTAATAAAATTGTTAAAATAAATTTTAATTTGTTGATGATAGTTTTGAAATAAATTATACAAGAGTTAAAAGTCTGTTAAAACCAAACATAGAGAAGTATTTTCAGTAAGTTTTGTTACATGTGAAATATAAATATCATAGTTTAGTATGTGTATATATTTACCCACAGGTATTTTTATGTATTGATAAATCAATATAAACTCTTGTCTTTTTTGTTCTATGTGTTGAATTGCCGATTGCAGGAGGAAGCGACAACAGCATTAGTAGTTCGGCTTTCATGACCAACGGTGCTTCAGTGTGAAAGCAAATCCGAGAGTTTCTTTAGCAGTATTTGTACGACTGTCCAGGACAAAATGCAAAAGGAAGATCTATCATTAGTGGAGGATGCGAAAGTCTGTTCCCAAGTTATGTAATGATATTGTGTAAGATTAAGCTTTCTAAGGACCCATTCAAGAATATAAATTCTAATTATACAGTGTAATTTTTATATTGGCTTCGAGAGACGTTAGTAGTATAGTATGTAAGTACGAGTTCTATATTGTGTGTTATGTACTGTTAGAAGCAATAATATCATGCATTCATTGTTGGTATTGGTTGATGATGCACACCAAGACTTTTATTTTGGTATTGTAAATGGAAACTTGAAGCTTAATAACCGAATCTTCCATTGAGATGAACCTATAGCCTGTATGATAATTGTTTTCTATGATTTCTTGTGATGAATAACTTGTGGACGTTTCATTTTATTTTATATATTGAAGGTAAATTTAGATTCTTTCCACCTTGCCAATAAATGTAAATAAATTTATTGTTAATAAATACCGATTGTAAAGGCATTTGAAAACATTTAAGAAGTACTTAATTCAAGTTCTTAGTTTCCCATTGAATAATCATGGCCTTAAACATAAGATTTTTATAATAAAAGTGAAGCTTTTTGTTGATTTTAAGATTTGGTCGAATTGATCTTCCATAAATTCTGAACAGTTTTCATAACTTCAAATTACTCAATGGAATGAAATTTAAGATCTTTGAACTTTAGACTTTACTGTATAAACAAAATTCCCCAAAAATGGATCGTTTTTTTGGAGAAAGATGATTTTTTTTATAAAACTACTAAAAGGTTTGTTCGAAATTGGTGCATGGCATAAATGTTGCATTTCAGTTCATGCAAATGTTTCGTGGACATGAAAATAGTTTTAGAATTTTTAGTGGCATTATTCATAACATTTTGGCCATCGTTTTACATTTGTATGTTCCATTCCCAAATGATTAAGACTTCTAGGATGGAATGATCGGCATAAATATTTTTTTACTCTAGGTTAAAAGTTTTTGTACAATATTGTATGGAAAAATGATAATAATTTCTTGTTGATCTGTACATAGTTGATCAATAATATAATATAATAATAAATGCCATATAACTTTTTACCTGAGAGAATGAAAACAATGAAAAAAATAATGTCTGAGCAGACTTGTTGTTTGATTCTTTAATTTTTTTGAAGCACTTTTAACAAATTATATTTTTATACAACATGGTTTGAAATTCGTTTTTTGACATTTTAAAATATTATTTCAAAAATATTCAATAAAATTGTTTTATTATTTTAGGCTCAATAAAATTTACCAAATTTTTTATTTTCTTTACGAGCATCATAACCCCATTGCAATACGGATGATCTTGCTTATGTGTGTATTTTTTCAAATTATTGCTTTTGCTACAAAAAGTTTCCTATTTCTTGCAGGAAATTATATTAATAAAAGATTTATTGATTTCAAATTACATTGTTTTTGAATTTTTGTACTAAGTAATATTTAAAAGATTTTTTTCATTAAAGTTAATTTCCAAAATTAAAACTCATTTTCTATGAATTTAAGAAACTTGCATAGTTAATTATGAAAGAGCTGTACCATCCATACAAAGATTATAAATAAATAATAATAAATGATTATTTATAAATTCCTTGGTAGTAAATGTGAATAATTTTTCACAACTTACTCTTGGTTCTTTTTGCAGTTTCTCCACAACATGCATGCACAATGAGACCCTCATTCAAATGTATCATCTTCTTCAGGGGATGATGTTTTCACCCAAGACGTGGGTCGACAACAGCATAAGTGAGGTAACCCACATTCAAATAATGTAGAGCTTACCTTACTTGTGCTACTGTCGATCAGTCTGGTTTGACTTGAAAAATTATTTAAAAATAGTTTAGTTGATTATTGTAAAACATTGAAGGTTTGAATGAATAATTTCTTAGTTGAGGAGGACCCTTATTTCTTGGGCGATAATACAGTTGGATAAGCTTTCATTGGTCGAGCAGTTTTAGGAGTTCACTCCGAGCATCTGTTGTGAAAACATATTCACATATATGGCAAAAAATGTCCATGTTTGTGCTGAGAGTTTCACATGAATATTTTATTTCTGAGCTGGAAACAAGTTGTTGGTAATGAGGGAACTACACGTTGGTTTTTTAGCATTTCCATAAAAGTACTTCAATAAACATTTGTTACAAATTTAAAGGTACCATTAACATATGTTCACCAGTGCTCTTTGCCTCAGTAGTTCATGTTCTATATAATATTCCATAATAATTTTTAAAAAAATAGCATGTTCATTATCATTTTGTCTGTTCTGTATGCATCTGTTTATGATACTGTCACAATTCATTTATGATCTATTTTACATTATGTACAGAAGAAATTTTATCTCAATGCCTTTATAAAATTTGTTTTCTTGGTTTATTTGCTTGTATATATTTTTAATATATTCTGGATAATTTCTATCCCAACATATTACAAATCAAATAGTGTTAACAATAAAGAAAGTTAATATTCGTTTTTACGCTTGTTGAGTGTGGTTAGTCCAATAAAATTTTAAGCATGTATCCACCCAATGAAAATCATAAGATTGATCTGCATAGCGAGCCAGTATTATGTCGAAGTTGTGGATTGGTCACACGAAGATGACTTACATTCATGGTTCGATCATGCAACTACATTTCAACTGTCCATGCTACTTACTAGGGTGAGAGAGGATGGTGGTTTGATTTATTTTTAAATCTATCTAATTTCTCCATTGGCTTCAATTTGTTTTTAATCTGATGTTACCTAGTTGAAAGGCGCTCTTTTTAGCTTAAAGGTGTTGAACACTCACAGATCGTAGACCATTTATTTATATATTCATTTTTTACACTGAAAAACATTTCAATGTTGCGACCAATTTAAAAATTACATCTTCAGATCTTCCAATATTGTCTATGCAAGACACTGCAATTTAATTTGTAAAATATGGCAAATAGTGCCTTACTCAATAAAAAAGATAATGCTCGAGTTTTAAAAACATTTTTTACTTTAAATATGTTTTACCATTACGTTTTTGTTTCCAAACATCTTTTGTGTGTGAAGATTTGTATATTTAGGCATAAAACACTTTTACTAGAAATTAAATAGGATGTCTTTTCAGTCCGAGATTTACAATTTCTATAAAAATATTGGAGCCAGTGTTTGATCCTTCAATAAAGTATATTTGCGTGCAATAATTTTAACAAATAAAGTTTTATTTATCTATACAAATATTGAGAATCTATTTAATTGAATAATTTTAAATTAAGTTTTGTAGCTTTTGTAGAATTGCCTTATTGTTGTGATGCAAGAACTTCTTTCGTCGATTTTCTGCAATAAAAAATGTTGTTCGCGTTTACATATTTTTTGTCTTCCATTTTTGTTGTCTTGTCAATTTGTTTCATTTTAATCAAAACATTAAAAAAGTTTTATTTAAAAACCTTGAAAACTAATGGTTAGAAAATCAAAATAATTATTATTGAAACTTACCTTCGGCTTCTTGTGGTTTTTCGTTTTTTTTTACATTCAATTTCTTTGTGAAATAAATATGTTCAACATTGCTTTTTAACTAATATGGATAGCTTGACTGGTCCATAAATATGGACTCTGAAATATTCCCTTGCACATTAATGTAAAAATTTCCATATGAAATTGTTTCCGTTTTTCCAATTGAGTAAATTTTGATTTAATTGAAATTTTATTTTTAAACATTTCAAAGTTTATCCTTTTTCATTTTTATGCATGAAAATCATTGTTTTTTGAGATCTTGACCATTCAATTGTGCATAGTATGTATGTATATATAAAGTTTCACTTTAAATGAAGTGCCTACATTTGATTGTTTTAGGCAGGCTAATTTTATTTGAAAGATTATGTACAACACCTGTCAACTAAATACTAAACTACACTAATTTTATGTGATAAATTTAAATATATTTGTTTTGAAATATTTAGATTTTTTAAGTCTTTGAGATGTGAAAATATTTAATAATGTTTTGTTTCAAATTGTATTCAGCTTCACCATTTAATACATTAACGTAACATTTGAAAATATTTTTATTACATGGAACATTAATTCTCAATTTAATCACATTGAAGGTTTGTGATTGTCCATCTTTCTTCTTACATATGCTAGAAAATTATTCCAAACCTTGTCAAATGTTGAATGAAATCCTAACCATATAGATCTGAATCAAGATTTTCCATTATCAAAATAATTTTTATTTCGTGGGTGTCATTTTGTTGAAAAATTTACTAAAGATTTGTTTTGCCTGTCTGATCTTTATGAAGGCTTTTTTTTATGTGTGCAATCAATTTCATTCTTACAAATTTTGACTGGTTGTAAAACATTTGGTATCTACTTAATGGACTTGATAGCTTAAATTGTTTATTTATTTTGAAAAACATTTTTTAACAAACTAATCCAGTAAAAAATCGAATTCAATCATGAAATCAACCTTGGAAATATAAATTTCTAACTATTTTCAATTTTAATAAATTTTAAATAAATTTCTTGAAAAGAGGTTTTTGCTGCTTTTCTTTTGCATTTGTTGAGTTTGTGTTTATATAAATTGATTTTAATCATTTAAAAGTGCTTAGGTTTTATTCAAGACTTGACAGCCCTCTTTGCCTCTGTAGCTCATATGCTGTATAATATACCATAATAATGAAAAACATTTCGTACAATAATCTTGCAGATGAATAACCCGAGAGCTTTCTTTGTCCAATTTTTGTGAAAGTTTGTTGCGACATTAATAAATTAATTTTAAAAAATTCTCTAAATTGGTTGTCTAATATGCGATGTCATTTGAATATCTCGTCATATGATTTTGGCATAAACCTTTTGAATGTAAATTTACAAATTAGTGAGGAAGGATTTCAAATGTAGAGTTGCTGTTGCTCTTTATATAATTTTTGGTTTAACCATCCTAGAGTTTAAGTATTGTAGAGTATTTGTTAATCTTAAGGGTTAAAACTATTAAGATAATGTTTGTTGATTGCGTTCAAGATGTAATAACACCGACGAATGACTGGAGCAAGTGAAGTTTCATTAGATTTGAGCTTCATCTTGAAATCCAAAATAGCAAGACATTGATGTTGTGTTGTATCATATAGGCTTAATAAAATGATGAAGAATTCTGTAGAAACTATAACATTAGAATGCAAGTGTGAATTAGTTGATATCTTTGAGGTAATTTTTATAATAAATGCTCATCCATTTGTGTTGCCCATTTTTCATACTAAATCTTCACTTATTAAGTTTATTGTTATTCAAAGGCTATTCTAGCACATAAATATGTTAGCCTTAATGTAATTTATACATATTTAAGCTGATACATTCATTAAGAGTTACATCACATTTTGTAAAAACTTTTTTAAGATATGAATTATTTTTATTAAAAGTCATAGTACACCAAACCACTTTGCTTAGCCTTTTTATTTACACTTGGAAGTCTCGAAAAATTCAATGTAAAATAGGGTTTTCTCCCTTGTTTATATCCAGTATGTTAATTCATCCTACCTAATATAGACAAAATGATACCAAATATCCTTGGCTGGACAAAGATACCAAATGTTTTGGGATGGACAGTATGGCAATACCAAACGTTCTTGGGTGAACAACATGATCATACCAAATATTCTAGGATGGACAATGTGCAAATACCAAAACATTTAGGACTGTAGCCTTTTAAGGTGGTTCTTTTCCACATTGTTTCACAATGCAATTAATATCCTATATTTATATAGGACATAATACAATTTTGAAAAGATCCAAAACAAAATGTGTAAATTTTTGTAGGACCAAGATTATCCATGGGTTACTATTTCCCCGGAGTTATTTGTTGTGTAGCAAACCTAGTACGTAATGGCAGTATGTCGCCATGGAAAGACTAAGAATGGTTTCTATTGTCTTGAAAGCGATCTCGACAATACTGCAATGTTGTGGTGAACACTAAGGAGTACCAATTGTATTACATATCCTGGCGGTGCTGAGTTAAGCCGAATGTGCATATAACCAACCCTGTATTAGCTTACACCTACGGTACTATCAAAATTATTGTGCTTCACCTTACAAGTGAAACTTGCCCTTGAAATTATAAGATTAGTCATTGTTAAAGTCTATTGAAACGATCTCGTCATACCAGTTTGTGGATGTTACTGGTTGCAGTCAATAATTGCAGCTGTATCTAATACTGCACACAGCTGCAATCGCCGACCTCAACAATTATGATCAGAAAGTTGTTAGTTCTATACACCGCTCGGCAGCTGAGATTTAAATTAATCCTTTAGTGCAATAATAACAAACGTAGATCGATATTCACCCTTTTATATATGGATCGACAATACAACAAATGAGGCAACCCACATTCAAATAATAGAGCTTACCTCTCTTGTGATATTGTCTATGTATATCTAACCTAATTGAACTTCAACATTGTCCACTGGTTTCAATGGTACCTTAAATTCTTAGATCTTCCATCTTACCTTGCGATGAATTATTTTAATGTAATCATTGTTACTAAATTAAAAATTATTTGGATATTTTACATTTTGAAACAAATGATAGGTAATTTAAACTAGTTTTTAATAAATAAATAAATTTATAAATTGATTATGCCATTTTAACCTTGGACTTGTGTTTGCTTCTTGAAATAAAAATCAATATGATTGAGGCAATCATTCCAACTTCAAGGATGGCAAAAACTGTATTAAAGCTATAAAACTGCAAGACCTTACTTAATGGATATCCAGCTAATATAGCACCAACTGTAAAATAAATAAAGTTTTATTAATCAATTCTCTTAACTTAATGATCTCGTATTTATAATTTAGAAAAGATTTAATTTTTCAAAAAAATTTTATAAACTTAATTGAAGTTATTTCTAAAATTTGTTTTCATTTCACAAGACTGAAGATCAAAATGGTTTTACATTTCCGCCAATAACCAAGTTCATTGTGCTTGAAACGTATTCTTAAAACCGTTAGGTACGTACACAACAATTTATCAAGAGATAATATGTTCATACACAACTAGAGAACATCTAATGGCACACATCCTTTTGGTGAAAAAAACAACAAGACGGATCTAGATATATATGGATTGGAAACAAAACCACTGATCTAGATATATATAGATTGGAAACTTCAATATGAAGATGCCACCAGAGGGGATTATTTTTTTTCCAAATGTAGACTATACTAGTTAAATCGTTGCAATGTGTATTTTTGAGATATTTTGTTTTTATCATATGTATAGTTTATAAGAACTCCTAATGTGTTGTAAAGTTGGCTTGGAAATTTAAATGCTATTACAATTAATACATACGACCAAATTATTGAATAGATCGAATAACAAGATATCACTGTTTATACGTTAATAATAAATAATATTTAACATATATTACCATTCGCTGAAAGAGCTGCTATAGAATGGGCGGTTCCAGATATGTGAGCAGGAAAGCTTTCAGAAGCGACTATTCCGAATATGCAAATTGGTCCAAAAACCGAAGCACCCAGCAAGGCTCCCAATATTGAAATTACAAACTGAAAATAAATGTTTTTTAATTCCCTATTATTTATTTTTAAAAACACAAAACTGATTGTGAACCTGCAATGAAGATATTCACTATACCACCATCCATTTTCTTTTGGTAATTCTCATTCGAACCGAAAACACATCTTAATCTTGCCAGACACTACCGCCACGGCTCAAATATTAATAAATTGTACAAGTCCTACGTCATAACTTGTGTTTGAACTTTTATGTTATGGCTTAATTAAATGTAATTATAAATGTTTCTTCCTCCATAAACCTCCAAATATGTTAGTACATAAGACTTGCGTTTATTCAATGGGATAACTATTTATGTAACGTTCGTTTAACAGTTGTAAATCGTATGTTTTGGACGATTCATGGAATTCGAGCTAACGAAATAAACATTTTAATTATTGCAATTACAAATATTGTTTCCTATTATTAAAACGTTATTATTTTATTTAAACTTATTAATTATATTACACATTTATTTTCGTTTTCTTTTCAATAAGAAATTGCGCCTTGTTGGAACAAAAATAAATCTTATTGAAATTTCAAAACACATATATCTTTAATTTCATTTATTTAGACAGACAGATAAATATGAATGGATAAGAGGAGCAATCCAAAGTTGTATAATATAACAGCAAAGTCATTTGTAAGCAATAATTATTTTTGTGGCCTTCATTTTAATTAAATTTATAAACATATTAGTCTTGTACTTTCATTATGCAGTTGACATATCTTTTTAAATAGTATGGTTTCGCAACCATACAAAGTATAGAAAGTCAACTTTTACTGCTGTCCAAAACTTTTTATTTTTTATACGATAGAAAAATAGTTATGAATTAAAATAGTGGATGAAATGTGCCAAAAACATCTTTTGTCCACGAAAGAAAAAGGTTTGTCATTACCTGTGGTGTCGTTGGTGACACAAATGAATGCATGAGATGGAGTCCCACAACACACATCCACATGAATGCAGTTCCAATAAGAAGTCTTGGATTTCCTTCCATTTTGATCTGCAATAAAAAGTACAAATTATTCACATTTTTACGCCGCTGTTGTTTAGAACAACACCGCAGTTTAGTCACAGGCGATGGTAGATGAATTTTTTAGATTCAATCCACTAAATAGATTGATGAAGTGAATGTAATATTTTTTGGCCAATCTCCGCTAATGGTTACGGTCGGATGCAGATGCAGATGCAAAAATTTGTATCCAAGCCTGCAGATTTCTAGACTTTGCATCCGTGAATCATTCACTATGTGGTACGAATGTACGAACATCATCAATGATGATGTTTTTTTATGCACATGCTTTCATTCCAAGATTAATGATTTATTTATTGTTGATTTATTCCAAAATAACTTTGTAATTATGTGAAATATATTTATTTTTTAATGAAATAAAAACTTAAATACAACCAAAAACAAATGTAAACTTTAAAATAGAAAAATATATTTTGGTATTCTTCCAAAAATCAAATTGCGGATAATAAAATTTACTACACAGTAAACGATTCACGGATGCAAAGTCTAGAAATCCGTAGGTTTGGATGCAAATTTTCGCATCTGCATCTGCATCCAACCGTAACCAATAATTCACAAGATGGAGCAGTCGAAATGTTCAACTTGATTTTCTCATAATTTTGTTTTATTACAACGGATAAAAAGAAGAAACATGTATGAAAATCTTTTATTCAATCTGTCAAATTTGCTTTAAAATAAGTTCTAATAAATAGACTTTGTTTTAACCAAACTTGTTTTGTTTAATATTACCAACACTGGCTCTTTTTTCTGTAGAGTTTTTAGCAAAAATTGCTTCTCCAAAAAACTTTAATATGATGAAATATGTCCATTAAGCTACAAATTATTCAAATAGATGCAATATCAAAGTGATTGCACAAATATATATGGCAAATCATACGTCTGGTTACTCTTATATGTATAACAGTTATGACGTCACTTACAGATGACGTCATATGTTGAAACAAGACTTAGGCTAAATTTACTCCTCAAATAGTGTTTTTTTTTGGCCACCGAAAACCATTTAAGGAACAAAGTCAGGTAATGTTTTGTTTGGTGGGTCACGATGATGCTAAAATTTACTTGAATACTTGTTTATGTAGCCTAAGTCTTATTTGAAGGTATGACGTCAGCCGGGCGTGACGTCACAACCAAACCAAACAATTATTTCCAAAATATGCCGTTGTCTTACAATTGGGCCCGTCTTGGTAATATTTACCCTAGTTTTGAAAACATTAAAAATCAGTGAAATATTTTTACATATAGCTTTTTTAAAAATACTTTTAGTTATTTCAAAACCAAGTAAAACACTGTTAAAATACGCTACAATGTACCCTACGTTACTCTAAATCAGTGTTTCTCAACCCCGTTTTCTGAGGAAACCACAGTATACAAACTAAATATTTTCGAGGACCACCAGGAGTAACTATTCTAAAATATTAGCTTATAGGTTAGCT
>JARUHE010186034.1:0-13730 GCA_031471125.1 Archaeomysis grebnitzkii | reverse complement strand
AACCGTATTACCAATGTTAAAAACCTAAAGTGACGCCTCGTCAATGGAATTAAAGTGACGCCAACATAAACCGTATTACCAATGTTAAAAACCTAAAGTGACGCCTCGTCAATGGAATTAAAGTGACGCCAACATAAACCGTATTGCCGATGTTAAAAATCTAAAGTGACGCCTCGTCAATAGAATTAAAGTGACGCCAAAATAAACCATATTGCCAATGTTAAAAACCTAAAGTGACGCCTCGTCAATGGAATTAAAGTGACGCCAACATAAACCGTATTGCCAATGTTAAAAACCTGAAGTGACGCCTCGTCAATGGAATTAAAGTGACGCCAACATAAACCGTATTGACAATGTTGAAAACCTAAAGTGACGCCAACATAAACCTTATTGCCAATGTTAAAATTTCAAAGTGACGCCAACTAACAACAATTCAAGTTATGCGAAATGGCGACGTTTGACGATTGCAACAAAAATGCAAATATTTTATCAAAATTATTAGTCATTACTAAAAAAGATTTCTTTTAAATAGAAATATTTTTTTCCATTACAATCCTGCAATTAAAAAAGTATTATCTGATAAACATTAACCCTTTAACGCCTGAATTATTATTGTCACAAAACCTAAATTACTACTAAGTTATTACTAATACCTTCCCAACATTAATCTAGACTATAGTTTACATCCGGCCTGACAGGGTTAAAGGTTTGGTAAAACGAATCTTTCAATTCTTCAACACTAATCAGCAGTTATACAAATATATGCAACAAACTTTCTATCTTAATGTAAGATGCTATTACTACAATAATAATGTTTGCATACAATTAAACAAGCATGAAACATACAAATACATGAGTACCTTCAATAGGTCATAAATTCATTTAAATATTTACACAATACTTATTATATGTACACATGCTTATTATATAAATTATTTCATTTTAAATTGAATAGCCCTTAATCCGTTTCATAGAACGGAAAAACCGAACATTTCATTTTAGAATGTTTTCAAGAGTTAGTTAAAAGTTGTTTTAAAATATTCAGCCGGAGTGTAAGAATAATTCAAAGTTTCAAGTAGAATTCAGATTTATTTTACTTTGCTCCTTGAAATGAAAAAAAACAGAGTTCTTGCTCTTGACATAAAGAAAACTGCGACTGTGTAATTTTTTTATATTGTAATTAAAAAAATTAAAAGTATATTTTAGATGATGTTATGACTAACTTCAACGTAGACAAGACAAGTAATAGCATGGCAACCAAGAAAACTTAAAGTACTTGAAACCGCCAAAAAACAAGAAAAAACTAATTTCAATCACCTTAAAATGAACCACAGATTATTATTCAAGATGGTCAACTCCCACAAATAATTAAGGCAACGAAATTGGCCAAATGTTCGTTCATATTAAAAACAAATTTGTAGATTTTCATTAAAAAAACTTTCATAACACAGTTTAAGGCAATTCTAACATTCACATTTTTGTAACTTTCCTGTTATGGAAAATGAACAAAGACATGAATGACATCATGGAATAAACATACATTGTAAATACATTTCAAAGAAAGAATATTAGAGATATTAAACAAAAATATGATTGAATAGAATAAAGTTTTTTTAACCAATATAATTATTTACATATAATTAAAAAAAATAGTTAAGCCAGGAAATGCAGAGACTTCAACTACAACCACAAGCATGTTGCGAACTATTGCAACGTCCACAAATGACGTGGCAGCCAAAATCCGCCCAGGCTACCAAAATCCGCCATGCTACCAAATCCTCAAGGAGGCATAAATCATACTTAGGGCCTCAATGGTCATATTTAAGGACAAGTCATCCTTACCAGTTCAATGGAGGGATTATGTTTCCCATAAGGACTGAAATTCCTTGGAGTTAGCATTGGAAATAATCCTCCTTGCGTACGACAAACTCGTCCATTCAGTGACGATGTGTTGAAGGATTAACTTTGGACTTGCAACCCATTCAAGACTTCAATGATTCATTTCTTCAGATTTAGAAACGTTCAATTGTTAAACAAAGATTTTAAAAGTTGAAAACAATCAAACAAAGTTTTTTAAATTTAACAATAAATTCATGACAAAACAAATAATTTTTAATAATTCATAAAAACTGAAAAACAAAAACACAAAAAAATATTAAATAAGAAATGATCATGAGAATGGAAAGACAAAAGAAGATGGCGTCATTTTATATTCCTTATATGACATTCATTATATTCAAACTTATTTTCAATGTCATTAAATAAAAGTATTATTATCGTAAAAAATACCAGAGAACTGATAATAATAATAGCAGTTACAATGAAAATATTTTTTTTATTGTAATCATAATGCTAATTGAAAATAAAAAAAGTGCACTTCACTTAATCAAAAACAAGAAATATAAAAACTTGAAATTCCCCATTTCTTATTTTTTAACTCAAATTTTTAGCATCTACCAAAAAAGTGGAATACAATTTTTCTATGATTACAAATTTTAATATAAAACAAAATAAAATAAAAATTTTATTGAAACTCTTGCTTTTGATTTTGTTGCGTTGTAGTCGTTAATGTTTTGTCATAAAACCGAATTTAGTATTAAAAATCCAACTTTACCGAATTGGTCCAAATTGTTTGCTTTGGATACAGGTGGGATAATAAAAAAACGAACACCTAGGCACCTATTTTTCAGTTTGCGTCTCAAAAGGAATATAATTTAGATAACTCAACGGGCCACTTTATTTGAAGTTCATACACACCACAACATGATACTGCTCACAGAAGCAACAAAACGTACCCTACCTATCATGGCAGACCAACAGCAGAAGTAGATTAAAATCCTTATCTACATTTCCCAACACGTGCGAGCTCCAAATAGATGAGAATATTATTTCAAAGGTAAAAATAAAATGTATTCAAGATTAATTTAAACGCTATCTGATATTGCTTCCTCAATTAATTTGGACACAAATCATGTCTTACATTAAACAATGGCAAACAACTTCTCTTTTCTAACAAATCTAAAACTTTTTGAAAAATGTAAACAAATGTTTTTTTTTAATAATTTTATCAACAAATTTAAGCAAAATTAAAAAAAGTGGAAGACTGTGCGAGAAATCAAAATATTCAGGCAAGACAAAACACACATGGGTGTATATTTTTATCTTAACCAAAAACACAAATCCTAAAACGCATTACAAACAAACAAAAAAGAGCAAAAACGTTTCTATAAAAATAACTTCTCCGTTAAGGCATTACTGTAAGGATATTTGGATTAAAATCACCTCGCCCTATCTGGACTGAAACAGAGTAGATCTCCCTCCCCCGACATGGGAGGTGCAGGAAATCACGTGCTGTCCCCGAGGTATGTGCACGTGTGTGTGAACAGGTAATTCGATGCCTAAGACAAAGGAGACGGAAACCAACACACACGGATCAAAAAGAGTTCGTTTATGGTTCAATTATGAGAACACAAAATACGTGTTTGTAATATTTATAATAAACAAGTACAAGTAAATGCTACACATTGAAAGATGTGTCTGTATTATAAAAATAACATAAATTTGTGTAATTGTTGAATACATTATATTTTATTACTTTTTCAAAATATGTTCTGATGGAACATACAACTCAGCTTTGAAGATGGAGAATTTAATGAAAATAATATTCCTTTTCCATTTGTTTTCATTAAAGTTTTCTCTAAACCTTTAAATACAAATGTCGGTAACCATGAAAACAGTGAAAAAATGTCAAGAGTCCACAAGCTCCTAAAATGTCTATTATTTAAAGGAATATAATCTTTTGACAAAAAAAGTCCTTAAGGCATTCCATCTTAAAATCTTCCGTTCTTTCATTTATTTTATATAAACTTTTCTCTAAATGGTCAAATAAAAATGTCGGGTAATCATGAATTTAATGATAAACTCCCTTATGAAAGATGTGTTGACAAGTAAACATTGATTTCATAAACACAAATTCTTAGTAACACCGTGTCGAATGTTATACTCTATATTTTTATTACAGCCAACTTTTCTGTAAAATTGATTTTTGAAAAAAGATCAACATTTAGATGAAAGAGCCCACAACAACAATCAAAAGTCATTCATAATACTTAACACCTGGAATTCTTAACAAAAATATGAACAATAAAGTTTTAATTTTAGGCACAAGAACAAAAAGATTGGTTTACCAATTATAAGCAAACTAAAGGAAACTGAGAACATAATTATGTAGTCACACCCAATATTTCTCCGTCATATTGGGTGTCTGCGAGAAATATGGCCAACTTGAGACTTTAAATATCTGAATTATATAATAAAACATTTCCGGAAATACCACTAAGAAATAGTAAATATAAAAACATTTGATGTTTGTTTTAATATGTAATATTCAGGTATTTTTTATAAGTTTTTCTATCAAAATCTATGAATTGAGTTCTGATAATTTTATAAATCTATAAACCTAGGTAACAAAATTCTTCTACTGTATTAAATACAAAAAAAATGTAATTTGTAAGTTTAATTTAATTTGAACATAACCCATTTGTGTGTCTAAATAATTGAAATTAATTATTATTTATTAAATTCAAGCTGATATGATACAACTTGAAGAGATAAACAAAAAAACAACGTAATCAAACAAATATATGTTTGTAATTGTTTAAAAAATTCTCTTAGAATTAAATTTACTTTTTTCATTTAATTGTCGAGTAGAACTTTGGCCGATTCTGTCATCTCATTTTAAAGATCGAGACTGAAAACGTTTTTCAGCAGTTGCTAGCAAACACAAGCAAGAGCTGATGTGAAGGCAAGCAATTGCAAGTGGGTGGAAACGAACGAGACAGGCGTGGGTGGAAGTCTAACGCGTATTTAACTGGCTGAATTAAGCATTATTATTTGTCTAGTAATTTCGCAATATACAAGAACAATCCTTTAAAACAAAGCACCATATGAATACTTTTCATTTTTGATTAGAATTCTAATTTTAAATAAAAAAACTTAACTACGGAATATTTATTTTCATTTGGAAAAAATTAACTTACGATTTAATTATTTAAACTATTCAATGACACAACAATCTAAATTTTACAAATCCTATTTTTCGTTTTTTTAAAGACAATGTCCTATAAATATAGTTAATAGCAAACATGGATTATAGACCAAACTAACATAACAACCAAGCATTTCTCAGACAATTGTAGGAAACAATGTTCAAGATTTAAATAATGTAAACACATTTCATTTAATGAAAACACAACACATCCATTAAATGACAAAGCCCTGCTGAAGAAAAAGTATAACAAAAAGATAAGAAGGGTTGCGTGGCACGTGTCGTTTATCTTTTAGAAAAAAATATGACAGTGCCAGACACTTAAGCGCGGGGGAGTGCCTATGTAGACATATTCACTTTTATTAACGAATACAAATGTGTAAAAATAAAGCAGTTTCTCAATGAAAAAAATTTCGACTGAATGAGAATCGCGAAGTGTTATTGACGAGTTTACATTTCACATTGTAAAATAAACGAAACATTTTCAACTATTAATGAAAACTATTTCAACAATTTTTATTGAAATAAGATCTCCTGAAATAAATATAAAACTATTTGATCTAAACAAACATTTAATGCAAATGTGTTTGTTTACAATAAAATATTAAGTTCAGATGTACTGAAAAGGTTATTTGAGAACACACATTAATTAACGAGGAAAACATCACAAAAACTTGTAACCAAATACATTATAAACTGTGTCAAACTGTTATCATTGCTTACAATTTGTTCCATAACTTTTCACAAAGAAACAAACAAGAGAGAATTTCAATAAAGAAAGAAGTGAGAAGTAATGCCAATAAATGACATGATGAGATAAGAGAAAGAGAGCTCGAGTGCCACTTAGTGCCTCTGAAAGAGAACTTCGTGCGGAGTGCCAAGTCTTCTGTAGAGAGTGTATTTATGTTAAGCGTTTCCTAGGTTTGAGGAACATATTTCCTAGATTTATGGGTTTGTAGAAAACATATTTAATTTATATACTTTTCAAATTATTCAAATTTATTCGTGAATCAAATGCAAATTATAAAATGAGAACATTTATCAGAGTAAAAATAAAATAGTACTTACTGTTTAAAGAGAAGTTCTCGTCATTATCTTTAGATCAGGAATAATAATTCCTCAAATTATTACGGAGTCACAAAGAGTATTACTGTAAAGGAACTTAACATTATAAAACAATAAATATAACTTACCCATGTTAACCAGTAAGGATCTATAGGCGACCCTGGAGGTAAATGGTATCCTCTTTCAGCGGCTTCCTTGTAAACACTTTCGTGTCTGGTGATTGTGACTTGACGTCGCGCCAGTCTCTGGCCTCCTTCATCATCACTAATTGAGAAATTTCGAGTAACCAAAGCACCGGCACGACTACTGATTTTTGGGGAGGCAGGAGGGAGTTCTGTCGCAAGTGTTTCTGTTGGAGTCGGAGTATGCCGGCTGGAAGGACTGCCAGGACACAGCAAAGGAGGACTAGGAGACCCAGGGAATCCATATGGAGGATTAGGGTTGCTCGGACTTCTTGGAGCTACGGTACGTGGAGCCATTGGCAGGCCAGAAATATGAGATGCTCTGATAGAGTTGGGAGACCGTTGTTGTTGTAAGCCTTGAAGCCCCATCATAGGTTTCGGACTACTGGGTGACGAAAAGGAAATGTGTGTGGTAGTTAAAGGAGGACTGGTGGATTGTAATGGTTTCGTACGAGGCACACGAGGAGGTTTGGGCGGAAGGCGTGTGTCAGAGCCTATAGATTGAATTTCTTCCTCAGAAGTAGAAGCTGGTTTCAATGTGGCTGACGAGTTTGGTCGATTCTTCAATCCTTCTGCAGAAAGAGGTCGAGTATTTGCACCAGGTAAAGAGTTCGACTTTTCTTTAACTAAAGTTAAATTGTGCTCAATTGGTAAGGAATTGCAACTGTGCTCACTACGTAGAGTGGAATCATTGCTTGGAACATTATCTCTACTAAGTCCATACCTCCAGCTGCTTGAAATGTCACAGTTACTGCCATCATAAGAAACTTGTTCGTCTTCCGAATCCAATTGGTCATCACTTGTCAATGTATATTCTCTGATGCTATCTAATTCATGGTGTGCTACTTTTTGTCTCCTTAGCGCAGCCTGTAGTACAAGAGATTTAGACCCTGAAGTATATTTGTTTGTTATTCTTTTGTTATTCACTTTGAGTGAGCCATTGGTTATAACTCTCGTGTGTTTACAAACAGGACTTAAACTGCGATTCTTTTTACACAGGAGACAAGACGTTTCTTCTTCGTCTTCGGCATCTTCGCCACTGCAGTAGTCACATTCGTCGCCACAGTCGTCTGTCTGACAATAATCGTCGTCGTAATCATCGTCGTCTGGACTACTTGAAGACGAATCTAAGTCTTGAGAACTCCGTTCCATGCTTCCATCTTTCAAGACGGTTTTGCTAGACTCACGAACGGTTGGTTTTTCACTTTTGTTTTTCAGTTTCCTGTATCCATTACTGACTCGATGTTCTCTTCTCCTTCCAATGAAGGATAAGTTTTCATCTGCACTGGAGCAACAATCCAGGCATTCGCAAGAACTTTTATCCGTACAATTGTCATATAAACTTCGCCTTTTTTTCTTTTCAACTCTCCGAGAACTTTTATTTCTTGGTTGGACAATAGAACGTTGTTTTTTTTCAATATCAGACAAGTTTACTTCAGTACTTTGATCTTTAAAGAGTTTTTTAGTGTTTTCAATTGGAAGCGATTCCAGATGTTCAGATTCTGTTTCTGGAACCAATGGTAAAGAATGTAATGCTTTAGCAATGTTCTGACAAGCTTCCTGAAACTTAACTCTCCTTTCTTTTTCCTTCACTTGACCGTCATTCACTCCTCTTCCTTTGTTCAATAAAATTAAATCATCTTGAGTTCTAAAACTATTGATTTCTTGGTCTATGTCTTGAGTTCTCACACTAAAATCACAAGACTTGGTCATTGAGGATGATGTCCTTGCGCGCAAGCCTTTCGCCACTTCATGGGAATAATTTGTTTCAGGTGTTCTAACTACTTCTACAAATTGAGTTTCAGGTGGCAACGTTTTTTTTGCAAATTGTAAAGGTAGTTTTCGACAATGCTCAGAAGTATTATGTGCACTAGATTCATTTTTATCAATAAGGAACTCTTCACTAGAAACAAAATCTATAGTATTAACACATTGTTTTGATACATCACATTTAGACGAACGATTTGAACTAGAAACTTCACTTTTATGTAGCTTTTGTTTAGGCACTGAGGGATCAACCTCTGTTACAGGAAGGGAAGTAGAAGAGGACGAAGAGGAATGACGAGAGGAAACAGATTCTTGAGTTACAAAAGCTTGATTTTGTTCCTTCTTACAATTGATGCTATCAAAACCACTTAGCTCTTCAAAGTCATCTGGATTTGGGGTTGAAGAATTGGATTTTACTTTAGGATTAATTTGAGTTTTCAAAGAATATCTTTTTTCAGCCAGAATATTTTTCCAATTTTCTAACCTATCTGGAGGAGTCAGCGGGACGAAGGAAGAGGTGGTGACGTCTCTTTCGTCGATCATTTGTTCCTGTGAAATCTGAGATGCTATGTTGGTTAATGCAGAAGGTGTGGACGAGTGAATGTAAGGAACGATCAATTGAGGACACAGAGTGTTTGGGTCTATAATGTGATCAACAAAGGCTGGAATATCACATTTGGGAGTAACAAGCTGTGGACTTGGAGGATCATCTTTATCTTCCCTATTGGACGAAATATTATCCTTCAGTGTTATCTTACTATTGGTCGAGGGCTTACTTCCTTTATCAGGTGATGTTCCTATACTTTTTATCGATTCAGATACTTTAGTATTCTTTATATTGATTTCGCTTTCTTTATTATCTGATTTGTTTATTTTTACATTTATTTGTTCATCTGTTTCTTTCATTTTCTTATTAGTTTTTTCCAGGCATTTTTGACTAGTCGAGGATATATTATCTTTGCCTTGTACTTCAATAATATTTTTGTTTTCTATATTTTCAATATTACATATTGCTGTTTTAAGTTCCATACTTTTTACAGCTTGAATAACTTTTAAATCTTTTTCCTTATTAATTTCATTTCGAGTTTTTTTACTTTCATTTACTTCTTTCTGAGAATTATTATTTTTAGGTTTGTCAGGAATTATTTTACTATTATCAGAAATATTTTTTTTACAACTTGAATCACTCATATAAACAATATTTCTTTCAGATAAGCTACGAGAAAACACACTTTTCGAATGATTTCCTTCCATTATTGATTTATCTTTAACATTATTTTCTTTCGTTGGTTTACTAATATTTTCGATTGAATTAAGAATTTTACTATTATTGAAGTCTTTTTTCTTTATTATTTCACTATCCGAAAGGATCAGTTTTCCTTCTTCAATGGAACTCTTTTTTGTGTGTCTATTTTCAGAAAAGGATTGCGTTCCATATCCTTCATCCTTTTTGAGATCTCTATCAAACGGTTGACCATAAGAAGATTCGCTATTTTCATTTTCCTTTATAGCTAGATTATTGAATGAATTTTCCACTTTGTTGAGTTCTTTAGATTTGTGAACGACACAACCATTTGGAAACGAGATTGTAGTTGAGGTTTGTGCATTACCATTTACTCCTTCATTGGACAAGGAGGAAAGAAAGCTTTGCCTCAAACTGATGATTTTCAGCTTGGCTGACTGAATATCTGGACAGGACGAGATAGCGATGGGAGAAAGCATCCTCCGAGACACTCCCTCTTCAGAGGAGACGGATCGCTTGAATGCAGGACGAAAATCCTCCTTGACTGGAGGTTGGCCGACAGAGGGAGAGGATCCATTAATCTCGCTGTACAAGGTGTTATCCAGGGATGTGCATCGTCTGGTCTTCACCTCGCGACAATTTAAATTATTTCGAGAAAAAAATTTGAACTTTTCATCGAAACTGTTTCTGTTGCTATTTGAAATATTATTTTCTTGTGTAAAGGATTTTTTAGACGATTGATATCTAGGAAGAAAGTTTTTCTCGTTTAATAACCCATTGGACGTTAGATCATGGATTTTAACTCTGTTGTATATAGCATTATCTGGACTTATAGGTTCTGTTGTGCAGAATTTCGGTGGAGAACTAACATGTATTGTGCATTTGTTCAGTTTTCTATTCAAGAAAATTCTTTCCTCCGCAGCTTCATTTATGGAATTTCTCGGGTTAATGTTACCCTTATTTGAAGCAGAAAAAGAAGATGACGTTGATGTGGTGCAGTTGGCAACTGCAGTTGTGGTAGTAATCTTGATACTTGTGGTGGTTGTGGTTGTAGCTGATAGCGAGGTGTTCGAGCTGGTGGTGGTGGTGGTTGTGGTGTTGCCTTGTATGCTGGCATTAGAGGGAAAGATTTTAACAACTCGAATTGGATTAACTCTTTCCAAAAGATCCAAAGGAAAATTGTTGTTTATTTTCATGTCATCGCCACCGCCTCCTTCCTCCCCCATATCGGCAACGTCACAACCGTCATCATCAACAGGACACTCCAATGACGTCACTTCGTCGTTCTTCTTCTGCATCTTTGGGGTGACACTCGTGACGTCATCCTTCAGGTCTTCGCTGCACTCGGCCATCAGGCATCCACTGTCGCCGTCGTCGCTGGCACAGCGGACCAATTCGTCCCCTAGCCTGGCTTTCAGTGTCATCTGTCAAGACTCTGTTACGAGGGAAGGAGAAGGAAATATGAGGTTCCTTTGCATGCGAGATTTCTTCTTCTTTCGCACTTGGTTATTTTCACTTTATTTACAGACATTATTTAAACTTATTTTTACACTTTCATTTTTCTGTAAAATTTAATACATTAGCATACCGTTAACATAATATAACAACTATAGTTGAAAACAAAGATATAAAATATATAAAAACTTTAAACACTTTTTGAGCAATCATTGAGAAAATTAATTATTTTTTTTAACAACGTTGCGTTGTTAAAAAAATAATTTTTAAAGGACAGAATGATAGATCGAAGTATCTAATCTAAAAAATCTAGTGCCTGTGACGTCACACAAACGGCAATAAAGTTCAATTTTTGTCATTCACCAAAAATATCGTTTTTATCTCAAGTTAACGTCATCACAATTGAGGTTTTACGAGTATTCATTGGCACGATGCCGAATGAACCTAAATCTAGATTTGAAAGATACTGTTTTATTTTCATGGAATTTACAACGATTTTGGAAGAAAATTGTTGGTCTGTCTCCAATCTTTTTATTCAGCTACACTAATGATTAAACTTTTTTTTGTCACTTTTAAAAACTTTAAAATTATGCTTAGAACAACTTCAAACAAAAATTAAATTGTTAAAAATATAAACTATTAAAATTATTAACATTCATTAAAAACATTTAAAATGTTTCTCTATATCAATTAATAAGAGAATGCTTATAAATCAAAAGTAGAAAAGTTTGTTTTTAAGTACTTTTATTTCAAAATTAAGAGTAATTACTAAACCTTGAGTTGAATTTATCACCGATTTGAGCAGAGCTTTCTCAAGTACTTTGATGGTGAACAAGAATTATTAATAAAAAACATTTAAATTGATTGTTTCTATGCAGGTTTGATGATTCACATATTCCATTCAACACTTGACTTTCAACTATTCCCTCTCCTGTTTTTCTACCTTAACGCGTTCCCCGCGTATTGGGCCACATGTGTACCAACAGTAAAATTCCACTTTTGCGTATTGGTACACCAGTGGCCCAAAACAAATAATTTGTCTGTTTTATAAAATGGCCTGTAACCTGAAAATTAGTTAATAAATTTACATTTTTAGAACGTTTCTTTGTACAAGAAAGGTTGATGAACAAATAAAACAATACGCGGGGAACGTGTTAAGAACTTAAATTTTAAATGGTTACCTAATGTGTTGTAAGAGGAATACAGTAGAAAAAGCAATTGAGGTTAGTAAAATAAAAAATGTAGGTATATTATTATATTATTATTTTAACTTTAACATAGTGTGAGGTGTAACGATGGTTGTTGGACGTTAATATACAATAGCAACATTTTGGTTTTCACATAACGAGTCTAACGAATTTACCAGATTTATAGCCACGCATCAACCTTGATACTACTACTCACATCGATTCACGTGAACCCTAAATAAATGCAGTCGACAAATGGCGTTTCCTCAAATTCGGAATAAGCTTAGCAATTCAGATTATTAGGAAAGACAGTCACGTTTAACTTCTCAATGAATACCTTCGATACTAATGAGCTTTTATTATTTAACACCAATCTACAGACGACTCAGGTTGAGATGGGGATTTATCTCATAGGGAGAGACAGATGAGACTTGATGTGCTTAACCATAAAACCTTGAGAAAATATGGAGAAGATTGAAAAACAAAACGGAAGCTAACTGTTAAAAAATAACCAATATTCTTGAAGGTTTTTCTTGGTAAAAATAAACCAATATAAATGTAAATTTTCAGATATGGTTTTCTAATCTTATACAACACTCTAAGGACGTAAACAATTAAACTCAGATTTTTTTATATTTTTATTTTCGTTATTTTTTAAATAATTTTGGTTTAAATTAATAAACAAAAACATATTCAGGATAAGGCTGTGATACTGTGATATGTGCTAGAAACTAAAAATGCGAATCATCACTTTATAGTTACGTTGAGTAAAAAATAAACTAATATAACTAAAAACTAAATTTAGCTCAATGATATCTAATTTTAAATTGCCAAATAGTTGTAAAATTTCAGTTTTTCAAATAAATATAAATTTAATTTCTTTAAAGCTTGAATAACTCCATGAAAACGCATATGAACAAAATGAAATTTGTTGAAATATATTTTAATTTAAGTAACTTCAATAAAAGTAAGTTTGAAGTTGGTCTTCACAGTGAAGTTGTATTTCTTTGGACGAATTGGGCAAACTTCATCAGCTAAGTAATGCAGAAAAGTTATGTTTGAGAAAGACATTACTGGGAGAAATGTTTGCACCAGAATGTACTTTCACATAATTTTCAAATTAAATTAAAACTTATTTTTCCAGAATTTGGACATTAAGAAAGAAACGTGATTTCAAATCTTATCTTGAACGTTTTAATTAATTTCAGTTTTATATAAAACTTATAAAAAAGAGTTTTTTTAAATTTGGAAAAATAAAGAATATTTTTTACTTAGAAAAATTAGATGAAAGATTTTTTTTTCTTGTAGAAAAACAGATGAAATATGTAACAACAACGAAAAAAGTTTAGCAATACAGAAAAATGTAAGATTCGTTACAGTATTCAAAACGCAATTTGGTTATAACCAACACTTGATGATGTAATATAAAATAGGAATACATGTAACTTTACAAAATAAAGTTTCTAAAGGTACACTAATGTAAAGTTTTAATTTACAAAGTGAAATATATAATTAGGCAAAGTGAGACTTAAAGTTTCTTTATAGAAAAAAATTCTCACAAAGTGTATAAAGTAAATTAATATTAGACCCAATAATCGTTCTATTTCTGTCGTAATTTTTGCTTTACTCAACTTATTTCATAATTTTGGTGTTTTTTTGGTTGAAATGAATAAAAAATTTCTTGAATTGATCCAAATTTTTATGTTTATTATTTAATCTTACATTCTTGTTGTACATTTTTATTATAATTTCGCTCACTTTTTGTACTTTCAAATGAGATATAT
>JARUHE010185923.1:0-13732 GCA_031471125.1 Archaeomysis grebnitzkii | reverse complement strand
ATACTTACTACATCCCATAGTATAAATAATCTAATGTTAGCAATGAATGCAATTGTATATTCGTGAATAAACTCTCTATCTTCCCCTGTCTTGTTATTGTATAAGATGATCATAAGGTGATCATATAAGAGTAAGTAGTGTCTCCTTTGTTTTCCCCCAGTGTTTTTGTAGTGAGGGCTTTCAGCATGTTGATTGTACTTTTGGCTTTGATGTGTTTGGAGTATGTTAGTTTTGGGTCGAAGGTGAGGCCTAGTATTTTTGGTTCTTTTACTGTTGAGAGTAGTGTGTTGTTTATGTGCAGGTGTAGTGTATTGCTGTATTCGGCCTGGTCCGGTGTGAAGAGGGTGGTAGTCGTTTTGTTTGCATATAGTGAAAGTTGGTTGTCTGTTGTCCATTGGTGTATTTGTTGTAGGTAGTGTTGTTTGTTGTTCAGCTGTTTGTGGGTTGATGTGTGAGGAGAGTATTGTGAGCTCATCTGCATATGTTATTCTTTTTACGTTTTGTGGTGGTTCTGGAAGGTCTGCCATGTAGATATTGAAAAGTGTATTACTCATTGTTCCTTGCCATCATCTCACTGTCACTCACCTTTTCTTTATCAAGGGTGATGTCCTCCAACAAGATTGGCTCGGTGTCCTGAGGGACATTGTCGACGGCCATTACAAGTCGTGTGGCCAGGTAGTGAGGCAGCAATGTGTGCCTCGAAATTGCCTCTGAACAACTAGGCTCTCTCAGACCTGCCAACACAACCAAACATTCATGGGCACATGTTGAGATTTCTGCATCAGCACTGTGGCTCAGGTTGAGCAAGGCATCGATGAGTGGAAACGTTGGCACTTCTTTTGTTTGTCCGATGCGGGCACTTCCAGGAACGCCGACCAAGGTGACAGACGATGAACTCTGACGCCGGCTGGAAGAATCCGTCACGGCCTTGGGTTGGATGAACAAGAGGATCAATGAGTGGTCCTGTCTGATCTTCTCGCAAATGGTGGCAACAAAGTCCATTTCTTGAGTCTCATAAGGCGATGCCCGGACTTCACTTATTGCCATCACCATCGACTGAAAATTCATTCACAAAATCATTTTACAATAAACTTTAACATTCAAATTTAAAAACTATGTATTTTTATGTATTATAGCCATTTTTGCTTCTGCTTTAAGAAATTCCACCTAGGCGAATTGTTGCTTACTTGCGGGGTTTTTTCTGTTTTTTTTAGGCCGAAACAGAGGAAGAAAAATCGCCGAATGAATACCAAGACAAGGACTATGCACCCAAAGATGGACCCAAAGCAAAACAAATGCTGATAGGAAATGACTAGAAGTTACTTTCTAAATTAAATTAAAATCAAGATGAAGCAACAGGCCAAATTTGATGATCATTAGTTGGAGCACAAACTGCTACATCCATACTAAAATCAGCATGCCCACTTGACAAGAATGATAAGTTGAAATTTTTTTGATATAATAGGGCATCTATTAACCAGAGGTAACAAATGGTTTCAGTAAAAGACAAAAACCAGATAACAGATTAATCGAATTTAAAAAAAAAAGGAAAATAAAAAACTAACATTTGGCTTCACCTCTTATAAAAATAGCGAAATATTTTCAAGTTCATTAAAACTATCATTTTTAGGGAAAAAATCTTTAGAAACATTTTTTAAAGCAAAGTTATTATTCATGAAAAGGGAAAAATAGTGAAATATTATTAATAAACAAGCAACACTTTTTAAATGCCAACTTTAATTGTAAATAAAAGAAACTTCAACATTTACCTTCACCTAAATTGTGAATGCGAGAGCCCAACGATGCAGACGACAACAATGACGGACTGACCCAAGAATGTCGATTGTAATAGGGTATCCGTAGGATCGATACCCTAAAAATATCAATGTTATTAAAATAAAAACAGTCATTTTTATTTTCTATCAATAAAACTAAAAAAAAATTTCTTTATTCTCTTTAAAAATATCAATCTTATTAAAAATAAAATATTTACTTCATTATTCAATCGTGAACAAAATTATGTATTTAATATTTATTAGGATCAGAAAAATCTTCAACAAAATTATAGCCTATATATAAGATAAGGGAAGAAAAGGACTCCTGCTACTATTTACCTAATGTGTCAAAGTCCATTTAAAATATTTTGTATGTTCAGAAAAATCATGAACAAAGTTATGTATATAAGACAAAGGAAAGAAATGAAGTACATTACTATTCCCCCAATACATCAGAATCTCCTTAAAATATTTGTAGGTTCAGAAAAATTGTGAACAAAAAATAATATATGTAAGTCAGAGGAAGGAGATGATGCACATTACTATTCACCCAATGAGTCAGAATCTCCTTCAAATATTTGCTAATATACATACATATGAATGTAACTAAATGAAAGCCAGTTTCACTGATATACTGGAAGCTCAAGTATGTTTATATCGGAAAAAATCTATTTGAATGGTAACAATTCTAAACTAATTATTATCAACTCTGTTGGTCAAAAAGGGAAAATCAAGTACGATCTCCAGTGATCAAATAACATCCAATGAATGGGACTCTTGATCATGAAAAGTGACCCACTTGGAGCGGTTTGTGGATTTGTGCATGTTGAAGGTGCGAGTGATGAGTGTGGTTGAGGACGGCAACCAGGAAGAGGTAGCAGTGTTGCCGGATTCCAAGAGGTCGGTCAGCCCATGAAAAAGATGACAATGACATCAACACCTTTTCCTCAACCAGATACTCCATGCATGGACTCAAGGGACCACCGATGCTACTCTCTGCTTCTTCTGCCACCAAAATCTAAAACATAAATCATAAACAGATTCACATGATTCAGGATAATTTAACTATGATCAGCTCTGAGCCCTACCTATACTTGAACATAGACTAAAACAGAAAGGACAACACAAACACATCACTTCTCATAGTGCCAATACACTCACAGTTACAGAACATCTCATCTTTTCCTGTACCAAATTCTCCTATCAGAGGTTTCTGTATTCAACTTCTTGTACCTTTCTAGGCAGCCGATTTCCCATCAGCTACTACTATTCTAAAAGAGTTTTTTATTCCAAACCATTTGGGATAACAATCATAATTCACTTAATATAAGTATTAGTTTATAATTGTGTGGGCCTAGATGTGAATGAGGTAAGTTTAAACCTTTTTCTTTTTTAATTTATAAAAAAACATTTTTTTCAAAACAAAATAGAAAAATATGTTCAAGAAATCAAGTTAATGTTTAATGTTAGCTTATAACAAAGTTGATTAGTTATTTTGTAAACTAAAAAATGTTCAAACTAACCTGATTTGATAGTAATTTTTAGGTCACATAGAAATTTCAATTAAAATGAAAAATAATTATTACATATTGGTTAGAATGCCCATACAAACATTTTTTTTTCTGCAAACATTGTTGTATAACTTCAAACAAACTTACAATGAGCTTGGTAAACATTTTAACCCAGATAAATTTTCAAGTTAGAAAAACTATTTTTCATTAAAATACAAAATTTTCAATTAAATTGAAAAATTATTGGTGCATATTGTTATTAAACAAACTTTGTTGTAGAGCTTCAAATATAGTAATAATCAATTTTGAAGGGTGTACACACCGTAGACCACCTACAGAACTACAAAAGGGCAATCACAATAGCTCATTTCTGTTATTTTATAACAGAATCGCTAATAATAAAAGTAAACTTCATATATTATGACTTTGTATACAAACTATGAATAATTTTCAATATCAACTTGTCTCACCCCTGATACTTTGCCAGCTGACATGTTCCATTTGGCTAAATTAACTTTCCCATGTATTCCGCATATGGAATTTTCCAATACTTTTACTCTTTGTTGTAATTTTAATTTCATTTACACTTTTATTTATTGTTTACCATCTGGATAAACATTTTTATACTATAATATATAGTGTGAGGATGTAAATTAATAAATAAATAAGCATTCATCTGTTGTTTGGAATGAAAATGTCGATTGTAACAGGATATCCGCCGGATGAACACCCTAACAACCATAGAGTTTTTGTGCTCCTATTGGTACCTGATGTAAACAAATTCTGGATGATTGAAGGCAGCAGCTAAAATCTAGTTCATATCTGTGCCCACAAATCATACACTAAGTAACATTTAATTGAATTGTTACTCTTATAAGAATTTTTAAATATACAGCTAATCATTGGCCAATAAACAAAAAAATAAACATAGCTGTGTTCGCGATGAAAAAAGTAGTTTTCAATGTTAACTTCATCATTGATCAATCAGATATAAAAGGGCTAGAATATTATTTTTAAAACTAAATACCTTGAACATATTCATGAGATGCCGAGCGGCATTTGTTTCCTCCACTGCAGGAACGGGGCCTGCCGTTGTTTCTTGACATCTTTGACACACTGCTAATATTTGATTCCAATGGTATTTCAGATCTTCAACTTTTGGGCAAGGTGGGGCAACCTGCAGAATGTATTTTTGTTAATCTGTATTTACATAAATTATTATTATTTAGAGATAGTCTGATATGCTTCTAGAAAAAGAAATTTCAGATGATTGTTGTATACTTTTGGTCTGCTGTCTGTTTGTGATTATATTATTTGTTATGTCAACTTATGCGAATGTGGATATGTATTTGAATGCTCACTTGTTTGGATGGTTGAGATGAAAGAATTTTGTTGACAATAAGGTAATAGCATTTAGCTGTTGCTGGTATTTGACTAGCAATTTTAATGATAGATTGTTCACTTTTAAGTAGCAATTTAAATGATAGATTGGTGGTTTTTAAAAAACAATTTTTTGTTTTTAAATCTTTTACCACTTAGTAGAATAATGAGAAAGATTTTTCAATTATGAAAAAAACCTTTTAATTTTTTAAGATTTTTTTATTGAACAGGAATGGCTTTATATTTAGTTCTGAACAATATTATCCATAATAATGTTTTTTTGTAAAATGAATATTTATTGAAATAATAGGTTTTTAAATCTTAGTTAGCGACCACTTAATAGAATTATGAAAATAATATTTTTTTAATTTTTGTTTTACAGATTTTTTTATTTAACATGAATGGCTTTATATATAATTCTGAACAATATTTTCCAGAATAATTTGTTTTGTAAAACAAATTTTTATTGATATAGTAAGTTTATAAATCTTGGTTAGGCACAATTTGGTATAAAAATTGAAACAATAGATTGTTGTTAATTAACTAAAAATTCAAATGAGATATGTAGAGAAAAACAGAAAAAATTCAAGTAAGCCATTATAGCAGTGGAAAATATGGTACCTAGTCTTTTTATGAAAACTTTGTAAGCAAACCTTATTCCTAGCCATGATTGGATAGTTGAATGTGGTTAACTAGCATCAAAATGTGACATCTTTATGGTACACATCATATTCATTACTTGATATGGTAGTGATAAGATCTAAATCATTAAATAGTGTCAGTGCTGGATAAAGCTAATTAGTATTATTATTGATAAACTAGAACTTCATTAAGACAAATAAGCTTTACAAAATTTTTAAACAAAATTGTAAACAAAATTACCATATCAGCTGCAGCTTGTAATGCATTGTTTATCTTGGAAAACATATCTTCTGGTTTTGGGTTTGGTCTCTTGCTCAATCCACAAAGAGTGTCGTTAAGAACAAACCCAAAGATGCTTGTACATGACATCCATTGCAGCAGGAAAATATATTTTCAAGTTATGTTCTACATAAAAGAAACACAAATTAATTCAAGAAGTAATACAAATTGATATTAGATTGAAATTATATTGCAGGACATTACACCTCTAAATTAAACTAATAATCTATGAACCGAATGGTTCAAATGTCTTGTGATGATTCAATAACACTATACAAAAATATCACATTTCTCTATGTTCCTATATCACAAAATGGTTATTAAAAAGATAATAATGAGGTAAATATTTTGAACAAAAACATTTATGTTCCCACACCACGAATACAATAACATGAGAAAACATCTTTTAATCAAATGCTCACCTTCGAAACTATTTAGGTACATTTCATTCCTAATCCATTGGAAATAAACCAAACCAAAATATGAAAAACCTTAAACTATTCGTAGAATTGTACAATAAAAAAAAGAGAAAATACTTAGAAACAGGATTAAAATAAATAAAGAACTGAAATGAAACAAATATTAACCGTTGTTTAATAACCAGGGTTATATAAACGCGCAGCCGTTAACATAAGCTGATGGACACGTTCTTGACGATTTGGCATGTTTTTCAAGAACAAGGCCCTTGCTAAATAACCGATAAAATGATTCTTTCGAGAGTTAAGTTCACCTAATATAAGTTTGTGCACAACACAATATTCAATTAATTTTTCATAATTATTCTTAAATATGATGGCAAAATTGTTTAAGCTATCACTGCAACATTCCATGCTGACATTAAGAGCAATGAACAAGCACTGAAGTAATTTCAAATAAATTGCAACTTGATAGAATTGAAAATAAAAAAAAATACTAAAAGTCATTTTTTTTAAAATTTTGAATACATACACCCAGTGTGTAAAAACAAGAAAATTTAATAGTTGGAATTTGTAAATTGACTAAATAGAATATTCTAACGGAATGGCAATAAAATCTTGATTTTTGGCACACTGTTTTATTTTAAATTACAATTTCAATCTTGAATGTAAAATAATCAACAATATTATACATACAGTTCCATATTAAAGTAAATTGCTCATATAAAAAATGAGAATAAAATTACACCCGGAAATTATAAGAAACACTTACTACAAAAAGTAAAGAACTAAAAAAAGTCCTAACAAAAAAAAAGAAAGAAACTAGAACATTACCAGAAAGTTAGTTCAAATTAACAAGCATCGTAAATAATTATTGTTGATGAATAATAACAACTTATGTGGTTTAAAACTTACAACTAATTTTGGTCTTCTCCTTCTTAGTGGAAAGTTCCAGGGTTGCTAGATACTAATTAGTATTTGTGACCAAATTTCATTAGAAAAAAAAGGGCAAAAACAAGCCAAATTTTCATCTTCTTTATATGATTACTAAACTTATTATAAATAGTGATAACTTAAGTGAAATTGGCAAAAACATAAAAACACCTGAGGTCAGCTCATTAATTTGAAAGTTTTTAGAGGGAAACCTCCAAACATAAAAAATTGAAAAAATAAATTATTTTAAATGGTTTTATTTTTAACCATTTTTTGCATGAATTGAGGTTTTACCTCATAAACATTATTTCGACCCTGTGATTTTGTCTAAGTACCTCACTGAAGTAATCCAAATGAAAAAAAATGTCATTTACATTTACATCAAGAGTATTCAAATCAAATCAAATTTAGAAATTTATTCAGTGCCACAATAAAATAATTTCTCTGTTGCACTTTACATTAAAAATATTAATGGAGGAAGGTGGAGACAGACTAGCACTTCAAATGTGAAAAGGAGTTAAAGTATGTAATAATCTGAAATAGACAGAGCAATACAAAATATCAGCAGGAAGAGCTACTGGAGCAATGAGGAAGCTAACGAATGCCTTCAAATACATGTCGAAGGAGATTTTTATTTAAGTCTATCCTTCGTATGTAAGACAGTAGGATCACACATGGAATTCTCTGTTCAGACATGGAGTCCTTATTTAGCAAGAGATGTGGATTTACTTGAAGCAGTTCAAAGAAGAGCCACCAAACTGGTTATGGGATTAATTCACAAGCTTTACTGTTATAGCTCAAGAGAGCTGAAACTCCACTCTCTGCATAGACGAAGATTGAGAGACCTCATTGAAATGTTCAAGATAGTGAAAGGATTAAGTGGAATTAAGTTTAAAGACATATTTAGACCAAGTAATGAAGTAAGAACTAGGGGACATAGGTAAAAAAATTTTAAGCCCCGGCATGGAGACAGAACCAGGGCAGTTTTTTCTCAAATAGAGTTATCAATTATTGAAATTCACTTGATGAAAATACAGTAGAGGCAACAAGTGTAGCAACATTCAAAAAATGATTGGTTAATGTATGGAATAGGACTGGATATGGGTACATGACTAGGGAAACATATTGACTAACCCTTTCAGTTGTAGAGAGAGGATTTATAAAATAGACAATTTTATAACAAGATAGAACATCCAGAAAGAAAGGTTGAGTCGAACAGCAGCTTAAAAATGTTATACCTATGTCCACTAGTTCTTAAATTTCATTTGACATTAATCTGCATGTATTACATTTTATGAAAATTATAAAAAACAATTTCTTTCTCTAACCATGCAAAAATAAATATTGCATTTTTGGCATCTCATGAAAGTGTAACCTTTTGGACAGTTCCTGCATCTATATGTATTTTCGTAAAATACTGGAAATGATCAATCCAGTCATCGTGGTTTTAGTTTTTTTTTTTGGAAGCAGGTTCTTCAATGGAATCTGATGGATGCCCTCTTTTAGGAGACAAGTTGCATATGGCACGCTTCCCAGCAATCAAAAGGTCATCTGCAGCTTGAGTTTGAAATTCTAATAAGGTCATAAATTTGCATTTAAGATCGGCAATAGCCAAATGTTCTGTATAACAGCTATCCATTTGTAACGGAGGAATTCTATAAAAAGAAAGAAGCATGTTGGGAAGATCTACTCCACCCATGAACTTGTTATGTTCATGTACCATTTTATGGGACATGATATATTGGTAGCTACATTCTTTGGCTGACCATCTCTGGACATTTTCTCTAACTTCATTGTTTACAAAATTTGAGGCCAACAATACAATGGTTACGATTGGATGCAGATGCGTAACTGTTTAAAAACTCATACACACCCACATAATTTCTAATCACACCAATAACAGACAACCTAACAAAGTGTTAAAACAGAACATCACCTGTCATAAACAACACTGAACTAACTCTCCCACACAACATGTCCAGAATTCTGGCACCACTCCGAATAAACAAATCCCCACATCTACTTGAACACTTACACAAAATAGCCCCAGATTCACACCCATCTACCACCTGCCCTCTGTGCCAACAACAGACACACAAAACACAGTGCACCTGTTCGCATGCCCGCATGCCCGCATGTGTGGACGGACATGACCACAGAGAATCTCTGGGCAGACCGGGTTGGAGCGGCGGGGCTGCTAGCCAGATGGTCGGACCTGCTGGAGTGGAGGCTGGACCCGCCAACATGAGGGCTCCATCCTCTATGTCGAGGATGGAGGGGAGTCGACAACAACAACATGTGTATTTGTCTAGTGAAAAGTACAGATTCGTCAATTTACAGATGTGTTATACATTCGTGAATCGTTTACTGTGTGGTATAAACTTTATCAGTGACAATTCACGAATGCGTAATGCATCTGTAAATCGACGAATCTGTAGTTTTGAGTAGACAAATACGCATCCGCATCCGCATCTGCATCTGACCGTAACCATTGTCAGTTTGATAAATTACAAATAATAAGAATAAAACTTATATGGTCTTATTTACACTTATATCTTAATGTTTAAAGATCCAATGCCACCATTTGTCAGTGCTTTAGCATGCCATAGCAAAAACAGGTCTGGTCCAGATGTTGTTGTTGTCTGGGTATTGTTATGAATTTCTGGATAAGAAATTGGTTAAAGAAAATGAAAAATTGTTATGGAAATGACGACTTAATCTTTATTCAAATGTATGATCATATTATTGAGCATAGTCGAAATCGTCAGCTCACAACTCCTTTTCATTATCCTTGGTGAATTATATCTTATATGATTAAATACATGAAGAGTTGAACATGTTATGTATTTTAGGTTAGTCAAATTAGTTATCCAAACTTTTTAAATCCCTATGCATTGAATTTAACTCCAGATTTATTTTTTGCTATGTTTTTAGTCAAGTGGGAAACAAAGAGTGAAAATTTTTACATTTATTATTGTTTTATCTGAAATTCTATGTTTTTACATTTGATTTATATATAGTATTTACTTATAGTTGACATATATATAATATTTATTAAAAGTTATTTTGTTAACCAAATTAATAACTATTACAATGTTCAGAATAAAAATGTTATAGCTATCCATAAAATTAACACCCATTTTATGTACGAATTTTATGGTAGGGTATTTCAACTCAGTTATGCAGTACACTTATTTAAAATCAAAATAAATTGCAATGTTGATCATTTTCCACACATTTAAGCCCGGAGTTTATGTATTTAAAGTTTTTCTTTTATGTTAAATTTTATTTAACAATTGAGATCAGACTCTCCTCTAGAGATTGGAAGTATCAAATTTTAAAAAAAAGAAAATGAAGCACAATTTTATTGAAGTTTAAAAAACCTTTTTGAAATTCCAACCAATTTCACTCGGAGTTTTACAATAATTCATTGACTGTAGAGATATATATATCGCTTCTCGCCCTTATAAGTTAAACATTGGGGTAATTTTCATAAATTCAATAATTTTTGGACAGGTCTTTAGTCGCAGGTATACTGCGTTTGTGAAAGGTTGTGTTATGAAATCTTCAGCGACTTGGGTATTTTTATTTATTATTTTAATCTTTCCTAGATTGATAGTCTAAAAATTTCTGAAGTTAGATTTGTTGTAATTTGGACTTTGAGAAAATATCACTAGTGACATTTTTTTTTGCCAAAATGGAAATTCATGAAAAAATAAATAGTTTGAAAATACAAATTTTTGGCTCTCTTTTTACACACTGCACAGTGTGTAAAACGAAAAATAATCAAATGCGTCAAGTTTTTGAAATTTAGGCAAAAATTCGTTAAATCTTAAATACTTGAGAAATAAATTTCTGTTTTTTGATATGAAAAGCATTATCCATTCAGCTACTCTTGGTTAAATTTTGAGAATAGATTGAATGCATTTTGTTTTGTGTTAATTTTAACATTGCATATGGCACTAGATAGCAATTAGTAAAAAGTTGTCTGAACGTCTGACATTTTGCCCCACATGTATTTTGTCATCTTCGTTTAGCAGAGAGTGGATAGCACTGATCTTTATATTGATATATTGATAACAGGCTTGAACTAATCAATAGCTTTGCATATCAAAATATCAAGTTATATTGTATATACGAAAAACAGTAGAAGAAAATTGGTTACAGGAAGAATTTTTCCCAAAAAGTTTTATACAGCCCAACCATTATTTAGCTCAGTGTGGATACTATATATTCTATACATGCTATAGATATGCATACGAAGAATCAATGGGTATGCTGATTTTTATCCATTATCACATCCCACCGTTTTAAAAACTACTTATAAACCACTATTGTAAGAATATTTTTACATCTCGCTTTATAAATACATCGCTAAACAAGATTTATTTTAACCAGTTTGTCTTACTGATTCAAGATGCTTATTTGATGGGTTTTTCCCCAATTTTCGTATGGATCTGTCTCAATTTCATCTATTGAAGAAACAGGTCGGGTAGTCATAGCCTGCTAGTTTAATGATCATTGAATATTGCACAACTTATCTTTAACGATTTGGAAAACATTTATGTATTAGTTAATAATAGCAACTCACTTGTGGTAGAAGTTGAAGGTTAAGATGCATTTGCAGCCATATAAAAACATAAGACGAATAAGTTTTAGACATCCCTTTATATGTAGTTTGATCTATGGCTTACCTTCCTTTTTGTGGATGTAAGATTGGTTGTTTTACCTGCTTTCATCAGAGAAATGGCAATCTTAAGCTTGAATATTGCTAAGGGTAGAAATTCTTTAGAAGGCATGCTCAATCATCCAAGCATTCACAATTGCTATATCGTATTTGTGATATAGTATGTGAAAGTAATACTTCTTGGATCTTATGTTAGTCCTGTAAAGTGCAATCATGCACCCATATTCTTATTGTAGTTTATAGGATGTTGGGGCATGGTACATCTCATCAATGAGCTGAATCATAGCGGTACACTGTACCACTACCTGGGAAGCAGGAAATTTAAACCCAATGTTAAAAATTCTTTATCATGCCATATAACAAAACTAACAGGTGGGTCCATGCCAATTTATCATTAGATTTTTCTTTGATTTCCTGTATTGCATTTCCTAAATATCTGCTTCTGGCTCATTGTGATCCCACTCCAATATGATATTGATATCGAATGTCTTGAAAAAGAGGAAAAAAACATATTTATATAAGCCATAGAAAAAGAGGAAAAAATATATTAATATAAGCCATACATTTATACCAGTTACTAGATGTCAAATCATGGCTCCACATGGACAAAGTCGTCCAATGCATTATCAATTGTTGTGGAACCAGATGTAAACCAGCTAGTACAAAACTAACTACATATATTTGATAAAAATTTCACTATTTACGAACAAATACTTCACAACAATCCCTATAAATTAATTCATGCCATTTACTTCCTTGATAGTCTTCTATCACACTTTCAAATTTGTGAATTTAGTACAATGACTTCCCTCCACAAAAGCAAGTACTGCACTGAAACATTGTTGCTTGGTGAGTTGTTATGTAACTAGTATTTCAATAAAATGCTTGGTACTTGCATTGCTATTAAGTTTGTGGCACAAGACCTCATATTTAAGACTTTATTAAACATTTTTGGTTAGTGGACGAATTTGTCCATGTGGTTCTATAGATTTTTTTTCCCCCTAAAAATGATGGTTTTTAATGAACTTGCCAAAAAAATATTTTGCTATTTTTACAAGAGGTGAAGACTAATGTTAAACTTTTTTGATTTCTCAGTTTTTTATCGAGCGTTCCGTTGGGAAAAAGCTCTATATTGGTTTTAATTTTCCGTTGTCGTCATCGTCGTCTGCACATGAAAATGAATTAGTGTTAAACAACTTTATTTTAAGAGTTACAGAGAACTTCCATAAACAAAAGTTGTTTGTCTTAACTTTCCTAAGTCAATATTGTTATAAATATTTCAAAAATTAACATTTACAGAGTTATAACTAAAAAACCCTCAATTTTTAACTCTAAAAAATTTTGAGCAAAAGTTTAAAGTTTTTTCTTAAGATTTACAAATAATTTTATTGAACAAAAGTTGTTCATTAGGACTATTTAAAAAATATTGTCAAAAGTAATTATATTTGAAAACAATATATTTATGGAGTTATAGCCAAAAAATAGAATTTGTGGAATAGCCTAACTTTCACCTAAAAATTAAAGTTTTTAATTTATTTGAAGAGTTACAAAAAAATTTATTGAAGAAAAGTGTTTATAATGACCATCTAACCAATACGATCAGAAGTAATTATAGCCACACGAGATTGCAGGTCATGTATGGCTAGTTTATTAGAATTGTTGCTTGATTATGACTTCTAACAATTTAAAAAAAAAAATTCTAACTTGGCTATCAAAGCTGAATTTCTGTAATTATTTTTGGTAGAATACCTTAAACATAAATTTCTTTTTAGAGTATCCATCTTACGGTTACCCTATACAATCGACATGTGTGGGTCAGTCCGTCGGCATTTAGCAATCACGATTTAGGTGAAGGCAAATGTTAAAGTTTTTTTTTATTCCACAGTTTTTTTCTTGAACAAAGTTTATAGATAATGAGCTGAATAATAACTTTGCTTAAATAAAAAAATTCTATTTTCTTTAAAAAAATGACATTTTTACGTAGCTCAAATTATATTTTTAATTGAAGAAGAGTTTATAGATTATGAATTCAATCGTACAGGGACGATAGTCCCTGTACATAATATTGCTATGTGTGGTTTTTTGTCTTGAAGTACCCTTTCAAAAATC
>JARUHE010185812.1:0-13732 GCA_031471125.1 Archaeomysis grebnitzkii | reverse complement strand
CGTCAACTATCACGCCCAATAGCTTAAGGTAGTTGGATACATCCAAAGAAGTCCCACACAAAGACAATGGTGGATGATGAGGATGTGCTGTTCGAGATCTACTAACAATGATGGAGCGGGTTTTCAAGGGGTTTAGTTTCATACCCCATCTTATACACCATGAATGAATCTTAAGAAGGTCCCTGTTTAGAGAATTGGCAACCGCCGAACGAACAGCAAGCTAGTGATCTAATAGGCCTATGTTGTTTATTTATATATTATTTAGTTGTTGTTTATTCATATATTGTTTATGTGTTGTTTATTTATTTATTATGTATGTGTTGTTTATTTATATTTTTATATAGGCCTATGTTGTTTATTTATATATTATTAATTTATTGTGTATTTATATATTATTTATTTGTTATTTATTTAGAGATTATCTATTTGTTGTTTATTTATATATTGTTTATTTGGAAATTATTTATTTGTTGTGTATTTATATATTATTTATTTGTTGTTTATTTAGAGATTATTTATTTGCTGTTTATTTATGTATTTTTTATTTGCTGTTTATCTAAATATTATTTATTTTTTGTTTATTTTTATATTATTTAATCATTGTTTTATTATATTTTATTTGTTTGTTGTTAATTATATATTATATGTTTATTCTGTATTTATATGTTATTTTTTATTTTTTATTTAGATATTATTTATTTATATTCTATTTATGTGTTGTTTATTTTTATATTATTTATTTGTTGTTTAATTCTATATGATTATTTATTGTTTATAGTATATATTATTTATTTGTTTATTTATACATTATTGGTTTATATTATATATTATTTATTTGTTGTTTATTTATACATTATTTGTTTATTGTTTATTTATAAATTATTTATTTATTGTTTATTTGTTTATTCTTTGTTTGTTGTTTGTTTATATATTATTTATTTGTTATTTGTTTAAATATTATTTATATTTTGTTTATTTATATAGTATTTATTTGTTATTTATTTAGATATTATTTATTTTTTGCTTGTTTATATATTATTTATTTTTTGTTTATATGTATATTATTTATTTGTTATATATTTGTTGTTTATTTAGAGATTCTTTATTTGATGTTTATTTATATTTTATTTATCTGTTGTTTTTTTAAATATTATTTATTTGTTGTTTGTTTATATGTTATTTATTTGTTGTTTATTTAGATATTATATATTTATTGTTTATTTATATATTATTTATGTGTTGTTTATTTTTATATTATTTATTTGTTGTTTATTTCTATATCATATAATTGTTGTTTATATTATATATTATTTATTTGTTGTTTAATTATACATTATTTGTTTATTGTTTTTTTTTATAAATTATTTATTTTTGTTTATTTGTTTATTCTTTGTTTGTTATTTGTTTATATATTATTTATTTGTTATTTATTTAAATATTATTTGTTTTTGTGTATTTTTATAGTATTTATTTGTTATTTATTTAGATATTCTTTATTTTTTGCTGGTTTATATATTATTTATTTTTTGTTTATGTTTATATTATTTATTTGTTATATATTTGTTGTTTATTTAGAGATTATTTATTTGTTGTTTATTTATATCTTCTTTATTTGTTGTTTATTTAAATAATATTTATTTGTTGTTTGTTTATATGTTATTTATTTGTTGTTTATTTATATATTATTTTTTTATTGTTTATTTATAAATTATTTATTTATTGTTTATTTATATATTATTTATTTGTTGTCTATTTGAGTATTATATATTTGTTGTTTATTTATAGATTATTTATTTTTTGTTTATTTAGAAATTATTTGTTTATTGTGTTTGTATATATTATTTATTTGCTGCTTATTTATGTATTTTTTGTTTGCTGCTTATCTAAATATTATTTATTTGTTGTTTATTTCTTGTTTTTATTATATTTTATTTGTTTGTTGTTAATTATATGTTAATTGTTTATTTTGTATTTATATGTTATTTTTTATTTTTTATTTAGAAATCATGTATTTATTGTTTATTTATATATTGTTTATTTGTTGTTCATTTCTATATTATTTAATTATTGTTTATATTATATATTATTTATTTGTTGTTTATTTATACATTATTTGTTTATTGTTTATTTATAAATTGTTTATTTGTTATTTATTTTTATATTATTTATTTATTGTTTATTTTTATATCATTTAACTATTGTTTATATTATATAATGTTTATTTGTTTTTTATTTAAATATTATTTGTTTGTTATATTTTATATACTATTAGTTACGGTATTGTATATTTGTATACTATTTGTATGTTGTTTATTTATATCAGATGTATTTGTTGTTTATTTATATATTATTTGTTTGTTGTTTGTTTATATATTATTTGTTTGTTGTTTATTTATTAATTATTTATTTGTTGTTTGTTTATATATTATTAATTTATATATTATTTGTTTATTGTATCTGTATATGTTATTTATTTGTTGTTTATTTATATATTATTTATTTATTGTTCATTTATAGATTATTTATATATTGTGTTTTGATATATTATTTGTTAATTGTTTGTTTAAATATTATTTATTTATTGTTTGATTATATATTACTTAATTGTTTCTTATTAATGTATTATTTGTTTATTGTTTACTTATAAATTATTTATTTATTGTTTATTTATGTATTATTTATTTGTATAATTTTGGTTTGTTGTCTATTTATAAATTATTGATTTATTGTTTATTTATATATTATTTGTTTATGATGTATTTCTATAAGATTATTTGTTGTTTATTTATATAATATTTATTTGTTATTTATTCATATAATATTTATTTGTTGTTTATTAAGCTGTGTCTGAAAGACTAGTTTCTATAACCTTCTTATAACTGACTGATTGTTGTTGTTGTTTGGGTTGTTTTTTGTGGGGCGACGAATGATTAGTGAGCTCTATCTAAATTTTCTTAAAAATAATGAAAAAAATAGAAATAGTTTTACAGAAAATTTGCTTAAATGAAATAAAGGACATAACATTCTACGTTTGTGCTACTTAAGCTTATTAAAAGATACATTTTGTAAGAAAGTTTAAATTCATGGTTAGTCGAGATTTTTGTTTATTTAAAACAAACAAAAGAACTGGATATTTTGCCAAACTGGCATTTTAATGTTGTCACAACATAACCCAACGTTATTTTAACATTTTAGTTTGCAAAGCCGTTGTCATTAGAATTGTTATTGAGGTCAATGTTGTATGAACATTGAATAATGTTGTTTTACGTTATAACAACTTTGCGTACAAATTTTATTCTAACCAGCTTTAATGCAACGTTATATGAATATTTTTAAAATAACGTTGTTTCAACTATCCATATATTATTTAAAGTTTTTGAAACACCTGTTCATAGCTATTACACAAAAAAAACTATAAGTACGTTTCATTATCGTCGTTTATGCAACTATAACTCAACAAACGTCCAGTACATTCAACGTCTTAATAACGTTTAGATTGGGTTTACTACTGGCAAACCTCAGTTCAACTCTCAAACAATGTTGAAACGACGCTGGTTGCCATTAAGTAAAGTAGAATGCCTGAAGGACTTTTAAAAAAAGATATTTCCTCAAACAATAAGCATTTTATGACTTTTTAGGTTTAGCCATTGTGTCATCAAATTCATGGTTAACAACCGTTTTTATTTACTGAAGATTGAGAGAGAAGGGTATTTGAAACAAACAAGAGAAACGTATTAAAATAATTTTGCATGCGTGAGTTGTATCTTCCATCAGAACATATAATATTTGAAAAAATATAGAATTGTGTTAAAAAATTACAGATATTTAGATTTTTTTGTTAATATAAAATAAAATGAAACTGATTTTAATGCATAGCATTTACTCGTGTTTGTTTATTTGTATATTTCTTTGTTATTTATTTATGTATTACTATTTTATTTATTTATTAAAACTTTATTGCTGATTACAATTGACATATAGCGCATCAAAAATTATAAACAAAAAATAGTGTTTGTACAACATGAAATATAAAAAAAGAATTATAAATTATAAAAACAATTATAAAATATGAAAACAACAATAAAACATAAAAAACACAATTATAAAATATAATTAGATAACAAATTGAAAAATTAGGAAATAAAGAAAAAATATAAAAAAACACAGAACACTTTCATCTAATTTTCTTAAATTATTTTTTTGAATCAATACTTTGAGTTTAATGCCTTGGGTCAAAATAATTATATAGTTAAAAAATAAAAAGATCGCTTCTTGTATAATTTGTATAAAATAGTTGCACTTATCTTATTTTATACTGCTGTAAAATACTGATTAAAGACAATTCAACAGCTAAATTAGGAAAAATCATTTCCTAACTCCTGGTTGAATCGGTATTCTCAAGCTTTCATTTATGGTCTATGTTGATACTGAATTCATTAGGATCATTGGATATTCCATTTAGGTGAACAAAGTATTATCAATCCTTTTAAAGAGGACATTGCTATGGGTGAGATGGCACACATCCTAATTTCTTCAGAAAATGTAAGGTAGAACTAGCTCAACCACTTGCTGATCTCCCTGTCCTATCAATTAAATATGGGATGCTCAATTTACAAAAGAGGAATGAAGAAGAAACCAGAAAATTACACACCAAAGAGTTTAACAAGTCAGGTATGTTTATAAAGTGATGGGAAAATTGTGACAGAAACATGATAACTTTTCTGGAAGAAACTATGTGATGAACAGCATGGATTTACAAAAAAATCCCGCATGATGAACATGTAGGTACACTAAATAACTCGACAAGACCATTGGATGTGAGTAATAATGTTGACTGTATTTTTCTTGATTTTCATAAAACTTTGATAAAGTATCTCATAATAAAATGTTATTGAAACCATATGTTTGTGGCATAAGAGGTAAATTGCAAATACTAGTAAAATTTTACTTACAAAATAGAGTTGAAGAAGTTACAGTTTCGGGTGAATCTACAATCTGAATGTGAATGTTAAGAGTGGTATACCACATGGTTTGGTCTTGGAAACGGTAGGACTGCACATGGATGCGTGACCAAGGAAACATAATGACTAATCCATTAACTTCCTCACCTTTCAAAGTCAAGAAAATAGCAATTGGTACCTGTAGCCAGCGATATCGGTTGGGGAGAACCAAATGAGTTCATCGTAGTCAGGTGTGTGGCAGAGTAAGTGAGTCTAATGTCACGATTTCACTACAATTTCTTGTTGATTCAAATGTTGATTGAATCACAAAATGGTGATTGAATCAAAAAGAAAGTATGGATGAAATCGCGACATATGAAGGACACAATATTCGAAAGACAAAAAAATCTCTAAGAAAACATTTCGATGGTTCTGGAATTAATCAAATTAAGGTATGAAATTCATAAAAAAAACTTTTCCTTTGGGTAAAGGTGAAGTTGTGTCAACTCCACATGTCTTCTGTCTTCCTCGTGTCCGAAGCCGTAAGTACCGGATGGTACCCACATTACCAAAGAACAACAGTTGACCAAAAGAAAAGCAGTAAACAGAAAAACAGGACGATTAGGCGCGAATAACGAGAAAAAGGAACAAAATATAGGAACAAATACAGGGCAATTTATCCCCTCCTCCTACCATTTTTGTATGTACATTTTATTTATTTATCAGTGGATTTGCTTTTTATAGCTTTTATTATACGTCAAAACGCATATCCTATACCTTTTATTTGATAGAATTTCTAATTATAGAGTACAATATTTAAAACTATTTTGAATTTTGTTAGAGAATTTTTAATGTTTTTCAGTATACGCCCTTTTTCGTTTACTGTAAAAAAGTAACTATCAGGCTAAGAATATATTTTAATGAATGTAATTAAACCTATCAAGCGATGTGCTATAAAATAGAATGTAGCATGAAACAATTAAATAACAAACAAAAAAGTTAGAACAATTTATAAAAGATAGCAACGCAAATATACGACATACTAAATATTTAAATTATCTTCCAAGTTTTTACATGGCTTTGTTTAAATATCAATAGTATATAATACTATTATATGCACATTGCTTTATTTCATAACCGAATAATTTATTCCGTGTTAATCATTACAACACATTAGTTTCTCAAGAAATTGTTCTCATGTGAATGATAAAAAATGCGTTGCAGCAGAAATATAATAAACAAATACTGAAACTGCTTATCAAAAAAACAAAATACTTATAATGAAAACAGAGGTTATCATATACCCTTTTAGAATGATTGAGAGCTATAAACAAATTAAAGCAAACATAAAAGATTCATATTGGTCATTACTGTTGTTGCCAGCATAGGAAAGACTGTAAATATTAACTGAACGGAAAGTTATGTTTTCCTCACATCAATTTGTATAGAAAATGTTTACTAAAATGAAAAAAAAACTCATGCGGAATAACGATTTTTCCAAGCATCACAAAATAATTTATATTTGAACCAATTAAATTATTTCAAACGTGGCTGTTCAATGTGAAAAACAAAACCGGAAAAGTTTAAAATTAAGAAAAAAACAATAAAACTGAACAAAAAAGCGGGACAATAGAAAAACAATTATATTAAATAAAGATTAATCGGGAATATGTATTATGAAAGTATTAGGTGGTGTTAAGGAGGCATATTTGTATTACACAGAAGATAAATTTGTAAAATACAACAACTCTTCTTCAGTGGTGTCCCATGTTTACATGGGGTCACTGTTTCTCACTAATCTCTTCCACCTTGTCATGTCTCTCACGCAATCCTCGAGGTAAGCTATTTTCTAGCAGATATTCTCTTAACTTATCTTTCTATATAAGCTTAGGCATCCCTATTTTATATGACCCTCCACTTCCATGTCCACTAATTTTTTGGCTATATATTCTTCATCCCTTCTCATTACATGGCCATACCAGTTTAAACTTCTTTCTTGCATCTTCTTAATTACCTGTCACTTTCACTGTGCCCCTCATGTACTCATCCATCTCAGCATTCTTATTTCTTTCACATAAATCTTCTTCTCTTGTATTTTCATTACTGCTCATGTTTCTTTTTCATACAACAACAGACCTTATAAAACAGACAGATTTATACTAACTAGGAAATTTGCTATTGGATATCCAAACGCAACGAAAAAGTTCTCATAATTAGTTGGAAGCTCATTTTTTAAATGACAAAATAGTATTCAAGTAAGCTTGTTATTTTCCAGAGAGTAATTTAAACTTCAAAAAGACAGCTTTATATGGCCAACAATTACATATGTTTTTCATGCATACTTCGCAAGCCAATTATTCACATTGATCATCGACCAACAATTCCGCCAGACGGAGTATTTCTTCAAACTATATGTATTTTGTGCTAAGTATGAAAATAACAACACTGGCTAGTATTATACAAAATTATATTCATTATTCAACAGCTTTAATAGTGTTTACTGCAGTGAAACAGAAAGATATGGAAACCACAAGAGTAATTTTCTCCAAAAATAACCTAAATAATTTTTTGTCGTTTTTATTATTTGCTAACCTTGCCTTGAACGAGGAATCTCCATCTGGATGAAAGATAATACAAATTATATATATGCATGTCACTGTTACAATATACTCCATCAACACTCGAGCTTACAGGTAAAGTGTTTTGTTTTCGATTCTGCTAATAAGAACAACGAAAAGTTATTTAAGACAAGGCTACGTGACATATATCCTTCTTAATGAATATAACAATTAGGATTTATAAATACTAGGATGAGATCTTTAGAGAAGATGAAAATCATAGGTTACATATTGTGTTGTTCCAAGTCTTCATGAAGATCATGTTTCTAGTGTAAGCAGCCATATCTCATTTAACAGAAAATTAATTGAGCCACTTACATGACAGCCTTAGCTAATGTTTTAATTTATCAATACTAAAAGTGAAACCATTCAATGAAAAAGTTCAATTCAATTAAATTACAACCCTGTGTATATAATTGGAGAACAACCTAAATGCATTTACAGCGCCTAACAAGTATTATAATACTATTTGGCAGGAAAATTTAAATTTCAAAATAAACTAAATTAACTTATTGTTTTTAAAATATTTTTACGTACCGGAGAGCAATTTACAAAACAATTGAAACGTTTGATTCCCTGAAAAACAACAATAAGTAGGAGAACTTGACAGTATTATTAAAAGGTTTGACAAGTCCTTGTGTATAGATTTGAAATTGGTCTCAAATCCATGTGTATAGATTTGAAATTGGTCTCAAATCCATGTGTATAGATTTGAAATAGGTCTCAAATCCATGTGTATAAATTTGAAAGAGGTCTCAAACCCATGTGCATAAATTTAAAATAAGTCTGGAACCCACGTGTATAGATTTGAAATAGGTCTCAAATCCATGTGTATAGATTTGAAATTGGTTTCAAATCCATGTGCATAAATTTAAAATAAGTCTGGAACCCACGTGTATAGATTTGAAATAGGTCCCAAATTCATGTGTATAAATTTTAAAAAGGTCTCAAACCCATGTGTATAGATTTGAAACAGGTCTCAAATCAATGTGTATAGATTTGAAATAGATCTCAAATCCATGTGTATAGATTTGAAATAGGTCTCAAATCCATGTATATAGATTTGAAATAGGTCTCAAACCCATATGTATAGATTTGAAATAGGTCTCAAATCCATGTGTATAGATTTAAAATAGGTCTCAAATCCATGTGCATAGATTTTAAATAAGTCTCAAACCCATGTGTATAAATTTGAAATAGGTCTCAAACTCATGTGCATAGATTTGAAATAAGTCTCAAATCCATGTATATAAATTTGAAATAGGTCTCAAATCCATGTGTATAGATTTGAAATAAGTATCAAATCCATGTGTATAGATTTGAAATAGGTCTTAATTCCATGTCATAGACTTGAAATAAGTCTCAAATCCATGTGTATTGATTTGAAATAAGTGTCAAATCCATGTATATAGATTTGAAATAGGTCTCAATTCCATGTATATAGATTTTAAATAGATCTCAAATCCATGTGTATAGATTTGAAATAGATCTCAAATACATGTGTATAGATTTGAAATAGGTCTCAAATTCATGTGCATAGATTTGAAATAAGTCTCAAATCCATGCGTATAGATTTGAAATAAGTCTGAAATCCATGTATATAGATTTTAAATAGGTCTCAAATCCATGTGTATAGATTTGAAATAGGTCTCAAAGCCATGTGTATAGATTTGAAATAAGTCTCAAATCCATATGTATAGATTTGAAATAGGTCTCAATTCCATGTGCATAGATTTGAAATAAGTCTCAAACCCATGTGTATAGATTTGAAATAAGTCTCAAATCCATGTATGTAGATTTTAAATAGGTCTCAAATCCATGTGTATAGATTTGAAATAGATCTCAAATCCATGTGTATAGATTTGAAATAGGTCTCAAATCTATGGGTATAGATTTGAAATAGATCTCAAATCCATGCGTATAGATTTGAAAGAAGTCTCAAATCCATGTATATAAATTTGAAATAGGACTCAATTCCATGTGTATAGATTTGAAATATGTCTCAAATCCATGTGTATAGATTTCAAATAGATCTCAAACCCATGTGTATAGATTTAAAATAGGTCTCAAATCCGTGTGTATAGATTTGAAATAGGTCTCAAATCTGTGTGTATAGATTTGAAATAGGTCTCAAATCCATGTATATAGATTTGAAATAGGTCTCAAATCCGTGTGTATAGATTTGAAATAGGTCTCAAATCCATGTGTATAGATTTGAAATAGGTCTCAAATCCGTATGTATAGATTTTAAATAGGTCTCAAATCCGTGTGTATAGATTTGAAATAGGTCTCAAATCCGTGTGTATAGATTTGAAATAGTTCTCAAATCCATGTGTATAGATTTGAAATAGGTCTCAAATCCATGTGTAGTATAGATTTAAAATTGGTCTCAAATCCATGTGCATAGATTTTAAATAAGTCTCAAACCCATGTGCATAGATTTGAAATAAGTCTCAAATCCATGTATATAGATTTGAAGTAGGGGTCAAATCCATGTGTATAGATTTGAAATAGGTCTCAAGGCCATGTGTATAGATTTGAAATCAGTCTCAAATCCATGTATATAGATTTGAAATAGGTCTCAAATCCATGTATATAGAATTGAAATAGATCTCAAATCCATGTGTATAGATTTGAAAGAGGTCTCAAACACATGTGTATAGATTTGAAATAGGTCTCAAATCCATGTGTATAGATTTGAAATAAGTCTCAAACCCATGTGTATAGATTTCAAATATGTCTCAAATCCATGTGTATAGATTTCAAATAGATCTCAAATTCATGTGTATAGATTTGAAATAGGTCTGAAACCCATGTGTATAGATTTGGAATAGGTCTCAAATTCATGTGTACAGATTTGAAAGAGGTCTCAAATCCATATGTATAGATTTGAAATAGGTCTCAAATCCATGTGTATAGATTTGAAATATGTCTCAAATCCATGTGTATAAATTTGAAATAGGTCACAAATCCATGTGTATAGATTTAAATAGGTCTCAAATCCATGGGTATAGATTTGAAATAGGTCTCAAATCAATGTGTATAGTTTGAAATAAGTCTCAAAACCATGTGTAGCCTATTGATTTGAAATAGATCTCAAATCAATGTGTATAGATTTGAAATAGGTCTCAAATCCATGTGTATAGACTTGAAATAGGTCTCAAACCCATGTGTATAGATTTAAAATAGGTCTCAAATCCATGTGCATAGATTTGAAATAAGTCTCAAACCCATGTGTATAAATTTGAAATAGGTCTCAAAATCATGTGCATAGATTTGAAATAAGTCTCAAATCCATGTGTATAGATTTGAAATAAGTCTGAAATCCATGTATATAGATTTGAAATAGGTCTCAAATCCAAGTGTATAGATTTGAAATAGGTCTCAAAGCCATGTGTATAGAGTTGAAATAAGTCTCAAATCCATATGTATAGATTTGAAATAGGTCTCAATTCCATGTGCATAGATTTGAAATAAGTCTCAAACCCATGTGTATAGATTTGAAATAAGTCTCAAATCCATGTATGTAGATTTTAAATAGGTCTCAAATCCATGTGTATAGATTTGAAATAGATCTCAAATCCATGTGTATAGATTTGAAATAGGTCTCAAATCTATGGGTATAGATTTGAAATAGATCTCAAATCCATGCGTATAGATTTGAAAGAAGTCTCAAATCCATGTATATAAATTTGAAATAGGACTCAATTCCATGTGTATAGATTTGAAATATGTCTCAAATCCATGTGTATAGATTTCAAATAGATCTCAAACCCATGTGTATAGATTTAAAATAGGTCTCAAATCCGTGTGTATAGATTTGAAATAGGTCTCAAATCTGTGTGTATAGATTTGAAATAGGTCTCAAATCCATGTATATAGATTTGAAATAGGTCTCAAATCCGTGTGTATAGATTTGAAATAGGTCTCAAATCCATGTGTATAGATTTGAAATAGGTTTCAAATCCATGTGTATAGATTTGAAATAAGTCTCAAATCCGTGTGTATAGATTTGAAATAGGTCTCAAATCCATGTGTATAGATTTGAAATAGGTCTCAAATCCATGTGTATAGATTTGAAATACGTCTCAAACCCATGTGTATAGATTTGAAATAGGTCTCAAATCCATGTGTATAGATTTGAAATAAGTCTCAAATCCATGTGTATAGATTTGAAATAGGTCTCAAATCCATGTGTATAGATTTGAAATAAATCTCAAATCCATGTGTATAGATTTGAAATAGGTCTCAAATCCGTGTGTATAGATTTGAAAGAGGTCTCAAATCCATGTGTATAGATTTGAAATAGGTCTCAAATCCATGTGTATAGATTTGAAATAGATCTCAAACCCATGTGTATAGATTTGAAATAGGTTTCAAATCCATGTGTATAGATTTGAATTAGGTCTCAAATCCATGTGTGTAGATTTGAAATATGTCTCAAATCCATGTGTATAGATTTGATATTGGTTTCTAAAGGAAAATAAATAAACTAATTATTTAATAAAAGTCAAACATCAGTTATCATAAGTACTAACATGCTAGTTAACAATATACGAAACTACCTGAAACAGACAAGAAGAGAACGTCCATTAGAAAACGGATAGCAGTGTTCATTCGAGAGTAGTTGTACATAAGTTTCTGGAGAATTTGTGAAAATAAACAATAATTGTATGATCAGTCCACAAGATGATAAAAAAAACTGCACAACTAAATATTTCCATGAAGAAAGCAAGTTTGAAAATGTTAACGAAAGATAAATTGTTCAAACGGAAAGGGAAACTTAAAAAAAGAATTTGTGATGAAAATTAATTTTCGTAGCTTAAAAATCAATAGAATTGACGAATCAACTGGAAGAAACTTTGAGTTTCAAAAGAAAAAAAAATACAAATTAGCTTGAAAATCATATTGTGTGTATCGTGTGTTTTCGTGCATTGAGTTTTTTGAATGTAGTTCCTTAAAGATGGAATAAGCTAGTGTTTGATAAAGATGGAATTAGCAAATTTTGGACATAGATGGAATTATCAAATATTCAGTATAGATGGTGGACAAAGGAAAACCAAGAAAAGTGTCGTATATATATCTATTTGATATAATAATTCATTGACACACCGCCAATGGGTGCGTTGACTGTGGTCGACCACCAGCTCCACTGCAGCACTAGGCACTGGGATTTGGGGTGAAGTTCCATTATCATATAGCTTCGGCTGGAGGTGTTCCCTCGTCTCTACTTAGAAGGACATCTTTCATGGTGGTTATCTAAATTGCCCACGTGCGTCTCTTGATGGAATTTGCATCGTTACTTTGGTTCATGGGATATTGCATGAGATGTGAGGCGTTTGGAGAAAATTTAGAGGAGGGGACAAGGCAAAGTTGAAGGAGTTGCCGTACTCTGTTCGTCTGAGGAGCCTGATTCTATACTTGTTGAGGGAACATCTTATTAAGGCTGATCTGATCCAGGTGAGGAGGGTAATGAGTGGCAGTGTTCTGTCTCTTGGTGGCCTTTTTGAGCATCCACCTCGCCAGGGTAGCAGGGACCCACAGTAGTAAAAATTATGTCAATGGATATAACCCAAATGTTCGGGCCAAATTGTTTTGCACAGATAGTGGATACCCCTTCATTGGAATGGTCTGCCGGGTTATATTGTGGTTGCACATGGGCTTGCAGCATTTTTTAAAAATTGAATTCTGCTTTGGGGACCTTTTTTATGAGTATTTGGGATGATTGAGTAAACATTGACTGAATGTCATTGGGAGCGACCTGACATTTTTTTTGAATGACGTGTATGCATCACATTTCAACAATTTTTAACGAAATCATCATTTCATTTAAAGAAATACAAGAAAAGATAATTAAAGATAAATATTTATTTAAGCATTAGCATGTAGATAACGTATAATAATTTGTGATAGATTGCCTTCCCATGGAACCGATGTCAACAGTTTTGTGCTTGGTCATACGCGGAAACATTATTTTCACTCCAGTTGAGGAAGAAGTCTTCGAGGTAGCTGAAGGTGCATCGCTCTATAGGTTCCTTTTTCCAACACTTCAACATTATGTCGTAAATTTCTGGCGGACATTCTTCTGGTTTGTCTATCCTCTTACCACTCAACACTTTCTCTTGCACTTCACAATTGTTTAAACCTGAAATGAAATTTTATGTTGCAGTAATT
>JARUHE010185702.1:0-13733 GCA_031471125.1 Archaeomysis grebnitzkii | reverse complement strand
CCCTCTCTCTCCATCTCTCTCCCTCTCCCTCTCCCTCTCTCTCCATCTCGATCTCTCTCTATCTCTATCTCTCTCCATCTCCCTCTCCCCATTTCTCTCCCTCCCTCCCTATTACGTAAACCTCGTTCCACCAGCCACAAATAGTCTGTTTGGACAAAAGTTAAATGGACATCGCCTTATTCGGGCGTCACCAAGTCGCGATGGCGTGGCAAACGAGGAAGTACATCTGTCTCTCTGACCTTTTGCTTGTCCCCCGTCCCCCTCATCTGCCCCCCCCCCAACGCCATCCTTTTATCGAGGCTCGTTGCGATAAGGTCACCTTCTGTGACCTTCAAGCGGCGAAAAGGTCAACCAGGCACTGTGGCTGCGAATGTGGAGCGGCTTTGGTTGTGGCTCTGATGACGTCATCGATCCACTGCATTCTTCCTGTTCGGATCTTCACTTGTAGTTATTATCCTTATCGTTATCGTTGATATTAGTATTACTATCATCATTATTGTTATTAATATTATTGTTGTCATTATCAATATTATTAATATTACTATCATCGTTATTACTATTAATATGATCGTTGTTGTTGTTATTGTTATTATTATTGTTGCTATAAAAACCTGTAGATGTAGAGATTAGATGCATTGGGTTGATTGGGGGTCGTGTTTTACTAACCTTTAGACATTGTATGTTTGTTGCAACCATTGCCTGACCCATGGGAATCCAATCGACAGATTATTACATCACACAAAATTTCGTTGCCATTTTATGGCACTTTAAGACACGCTCTAAATGTGAAGGAAAAGGGACCTGACAATGGGAATGAAAAATAAAAAAATAAAAATGTAGAAACTTAAAAGCTGGAGTTTTGCTCCTCACTCCAGCAAGTGACTCATGAAAATTTCGAATAAATTAGCCACAAAAATCCGTCAAACTAGTTTAATCTGGTCTTGATGATTCTCGATCATTGTGCAGGTAATTTGATGAATTATTCTGATATTCAACATGAGGAAGTGAATTAAAAATATCTTCATTTGTAGATTAATACCTTCAGGAAATATCCTTCTGTAATTAGCGTATATTTTAAATTATTAATTGCTTCTTTAATTATTAGTGTCCTCCAATTAATCAATAATTATTACAATTATAATGTACAAATTGTGTTCCTTACATATTAGCATTGTTTTAAGTTCAGTATTATATGTTTAATAAAGTTTGAGTGTTTTTTTGAGAACCATCTTAATATTTGGATCAACAATAGAACAAGTGAGGTAACCCACATTCAAATAACAGAGCTTACCTCACTTGTGCTATTGTCGATCCAATGGGATCCATTTGCAATAGTATTAACAACAACAACGTTAGTTATTAATTGTGAAGTCATTGTTTCTGTTGGTCTATTTATCATCACACAACTCGTTTGACATTTGCCGAAAGCGTGACATTTAAGAATGGTTAACTGATGCACCAACTGTAATGAAACCCAACTAACCTTAAAAGTTCACCTTTCATTAAATGTCATCTCACCTGAGCTGATTTAACAAACACTTCCTTAGTCCTGCACACTTCTTTTCCTCTTCCTCCCTTCCTTTTTTTTGCCTCTCTTCCTTATTTGTTTCTCTCTCTCTCTCTCTCTCTTCTTTATTTCTTGTCCACTACTCAGTTAGAAAAATAAGGAAGAGGAAAAAAAATATCTTCCTTATTTATCCTCCTCTCTTTTTCTCTCTATCTATATTCCTTCTTTTGTCTGTACTTAATCTTTCTTTTATACTCTTAGACTTTCACTACTTTTAAATTGGTTAATTTTTAAAGTTCAGAAGGTAAAACATATGAGTTTTAAACTAAAACTGAAAGATAACATACGTTTTTAAAGGATAAAAAATAATAGCCAATTATATCACATGTCGAAATGCTAACCAATCGGATCATGTATATAAGTTGACATCCAATAATTCCACCTGTATGAAAATAGTAGCCAATAACATCACCTGTATTTAATTGGCACTTTATATTTCGTGTTTGTGCGCTTGCTAAAGTTTGAAAACTTTTTAATTGCAATGACAAAATGTCGACCCGATCCCATTCTAATTATGTCATCATTTGGATGCATTTCAAAATAATGAAAGAAGTAGTAATTGGCACTCTGACAAACAATTCAGTTCATTAAAAATTATTCCCGGATCAAAATAACCGCCGAGCCAAAATGAAAACATTTTTTGGTTGTGCAAACATGTTTTTGAACTGTTATTGATTGTTGTAATTAATTTGAACCATTTATTATAGTTAATTTGTTGTTTTTGTTCACCTAGTTTAATTATAATGCGAAATATGTCTTATTTTAAAGGTCGTGAATTATAGCTTCTCAAACTTAAAAGATACGGCTTTTGTAAGCCAATCCTAAAAGAAGCTACGCGTCAGGGAGTGAGCGTCCGAGAAAAAAGTAGACTACAATTGTAATGAAAAATTAAGCCAACTCTTAGATATTGAATTTGAGTTGCAACTGCTGCAGATTTGCATGTAAAGTGTACGACATTGGTTAACTGTCCTCGAATTAAATAATTGTTGGTCCATTATTCAAATAGACCTAAAATCATCGGGCTGGAGATATAAATACTGAATAACGTATTATTATAATAATGAACTTTGTCTTTTCGATTAGCTGTAGACCTTGTGAATAAATATACCTGTTGAACGAGATGCGAAAATATGCTTGGAATAACTAGTTTGCTCGCTCCATTGTCTAGATTGTTTTTGTCAATTTGTTTATAAACATGAAAACAAATTCGTATACAAATTCTATAATTTCTTAGCCAAATTGCGGGATCAATGGCCGATTGAAAAACTCTTGTAGTTTTGCAAATAATTTTTTTGTTCAAGATTGTTTAATTAATTTACTTGGTGGTAGCTAGTCAAAGGATATAAAATAAAGTTTGTTTTCAATGTGTGAATAAATAAATATAAAAAAACGTTCGAATCTTTTACATCATAATAATAAAATATGAATACAGGCGTCCGTAGAATAAATTGCAATTATCTTTTTCCAATAATATTTCATTATTTTTTATCCATTTAAAAACTTTTAAATTGTCATGTTCTTTTTTTTAAACTTCTTTCAATTATTTTTAATTGATGCTCATTGTTTTTTTTTATATTTATGTAAAACTGAATAGCATCATTCCTTTGTTTAAATTTATGTAAAACTGAATAGCATCATTTTTTTATTCAAGTTTATGTACAACTGAATAGTAACATTATTTTACAACTATTTTAAATATTATCTGAGAAGTATATATCCTATAAAATGCGACCTGTTTGCAGCAGTAATTTCAATGTATCTCATCCACCATTTTTAACGATAAGCTCCACATTAAATGAGAAACCATTAAACTAACAAACATTTTTTCTCTTTGCAGGTGACATGGTTGACAGCAAGTTAGCGCTACACCATTCGTTGGTCAGCTCTGCCGCTGGGCAGTTGATGGTCGCCAATCCCGCGCTGTTCACACGCAACATGCTTAATTCAGCTGCTCCAGCCCTACTGCTGGGCAACAATCCAAATATGGGGTAGGTTATTTTTTGGTTGTTTTATTTATTTGTGTTTATTTATTTATTCATGTTTAACACCAGGCAACAATCCAAATATGGGGTCAGTTATTTGTTGGTTGTTTTATTTATTTGTGTTTATTTATTTATTTATGTTTATTTATTTATGTTTAACACCAGGCAACAATCCAAATATGGGGTCAGTTATTTGTTGGTTGTTTAACACCAATTTATTGCTAAAATGGCCATTTCCTGTTTTTTTTGGTTCCATTGCTTGTTTATTGTTATTTTTATTTTTATTTTGGAATATGTGAAAATGTAAAAGTTTGCTTTTAGTTAGTTTTTTTAAACTATTAATTTTACATTATTTTTCTTCTAGTTATTTGGTTTAGAATCCTACTTCAAAAATGATATAATATAGTTTAATGTTATTTTTTTTACCTTAGCTTTGATTTCAGAGCCGACTTAATAACAAGAATAAAAGAAATCCAAGTCGCAGCTGCCCTTCATCAACAACAACAACAACAACAACAGCAGCAGCAGCAGCAGCAACAACAACAACAGCGACAACAAAGTCCGGCTCCATGTATTCCAAATGATAATGATGGAACAACAGAAGTCGACATGAACCGACAGTACACTTCTCGCAACACCGGACAACCCGTTTCAATGGAAACGTGTGTTGTTTGTGGTGACAGAGCCTCAGGTAAGCGTATATCATGTATCTTCAGAGTTGTCAAACATATGCAATTGCAGAGGTCACCATGGCATCTTACAATCCATGTCTTGATCAGCAAATCTATATTGTGAAGAATGTGACACAATCCTCCATGAATACATAATATGTCGTTTGTGTATTTTTCAAGTAACTTTATCTATTGTAATCCTTAAGTTGATCATCAAAATTTCCCATTTTGAATTTGTTTTTCTAATTTTTAAATTTTTAGCTGTCCCATCTTAGAAGTAGAGTTGTCCAATTTCTAATTTGCATCTATGTACTTGCAGGTAGGCACTATGGAGCAATCAGCTGTGAGGGTTGCAAGGGCTTCTTCAAGCGATCGATTCGGAAGCAGCTCGGCTACACATGCCGTGGTCTGAAGAACTGCGAGGTGACCAAGCATCACCGGAACCGATGCCAGTACTGCCGGCTGCAAAAATGCCTTGCGATGGGCATGCGCAGCGATTGTAAGATCGATACTAAGGATTTGTACAAAAGTTTGTGGTGTTCTGTCTTTTGTTTTCCTAGTCTTAGGCACTTAATTTAAGTTGCTGGTGGCCGGCAATCACTAACGAGGAGTGGGGCTTTGTTTAACTTATTCGACTGTTCAGCTTTTATACCAAGACCTTCCACATTTAATGTGAATTGTTCAGCTAGGTTTTGTAGTCGTATATGTGAATGAATGTTACAGTTGCTTCACTCAAGTCAGAATTATATCAACATTGGAGTCTTAATAAACCTTACCATTCCAAGGATCCACTGGATAAGACTTTTTATGCAAGTTTAAGACTGAGTGTATCAGTTACGAAAGTTTCTTTTAAATTTTGCTTAAAATCCTAGTTAATAAGTTAGAATGTTATAAAAGATTTTGTTTTTACTTTGAAGAGCTTTCTATTTTATAGTTTGACAGTAAAGTTTTGGAACATTAATTTTATAAATACTTAGTTTTATGAATATATTCAACTGTAGCCTACCCTCGAATAACCAGAACTGACTCTTCAAGCTGTAATATTTGTATATAAAGATATTTTCAATCAATTAGATCATGGCTTTTTAGCTATGGTTAGATTTGTTTCAGGAACTAAAATGTTAGAAGTTATTAATGTTTGGTGTTCAGTTTTGATTAATTTAAAAAAAGACATTTTGGAAAAAATAATATACATTTAACCATTTTTGTAATGACTTTTATAATTTTAAAGATCAATGCAATTCAATGGAGAATTTCCGCAATTGCAGAATTTACGAAAGTTAGGGAATTAAGTTCGATTGTATCCCCACTTCTCCAGGTTGCTTGTCACAGTAGCCCTGTAAAGCACACACATGTCTTGCATGAGGAAGAGTTAACGAGACTCGCGTCTTTTTTGTTTTTTAGCGCCCTGCCAACAGTGAACGTTGAGTGCATTGCCGAATATATTGACATGCAATTATTTTTTAAATGTCGAAGCTGATGAGTTTTTAGTGCGACTGCTACAGAAAGACTTCTTAAACTGATTTTCCCACCCTCTAAGTTTTTTCTTGTTTTCATATCATTTTGATTTTTTTAGTCATACAATTATTTGCTCATTAATTTCAATTGATTTTTACTTCATTCAAAATCAATTTCATTTAAATTTGTTTTTGTAAATGACATCTCAAATATTTTTAATTTTTTAACTAAGTTTATTATTAATTAAATTTAAAATCTATCATTTTTTAAAAGACCAAATTTGATAAAATCGAAAAAGTTAGGTATATCCATGTAAGTATTGCACCAAAATACAAATTGATTTGTACATAAATTTCAATGTTAAGTTTATAATTAAATTGTACATAAATGTAGGAAGCCATTATGTGTTACACAAAAAATGATTCGAACAGGTTTGTATTTGTGCTTAATTTGACTCTCTTAATATGTATTTATAAAGACTTTTTGACTTGTTCTAAAAACAATTTACTGACTTTTAGCCATATGATTTTGTTGGATGTCACCAGGCATTATACAAATCATATGCTATGGCATAAAATTTAAAAATTATAAATACATTGTGTTCAAAAAAATCATCAAGCAAATCATATGATAGGAAAAGAAAACATTGATTCAAAACTTTTTTTTAGTTTCAAAATTGAGATAATTTCAAATGAACCTCTGTATTTATAATTAAAAATTGTACTTAATTTTGCATGCCACTATAATTCCAAAGCACAAAATTAAATTTTCACATCAATTACCCAACTTAACTCTTTTGTGAAAGCTGTGTGTTGCTTGAAGGCAAATTTTAATCTATTATGTTAATGTGTTCAAAGCACCATCATGGCTCCCTTTTCTTACATGGTCACCAAAATTTGGTGCCTGGCACCGTTTCAATATTTTGTTTGGGTAACACAATTTCCTCATTAGTCCTGTCGCAGCAAAGGTCTGTAAGGGATGCTAAAAATTTGTATGTTTGTACCACTATTATACCTACAATATGTTTATTGTTGCATTTCCACTAATGTTAAGAGTACTATGATGAGTGGAAATGCAACAAAAAATTTATGTTCCATCTTGTAGGTAGAAGAGTCTTACAAACATACAAATTTTTAGCATCCCTATGGGTCTTTGCCCGCTAAAGGGTTAAATGAGTGACACCACTGCCGGGTTTCTCATTCACACTTTCAACATCTAAAGACATGGAACGTTTAATTTGTCCGGGGAAATCTTTTCTCTTATTCATATTTACTAAAAAAAGATTTTATTTCATTTTTACCAGTTTGAAAAATTAATTTGTTAGAAGTTAAGTTGCTTCAGTTTTCCATTTAGCTTTTATTAAAATTATTTTTGTAACTGCAAATAATTAAAAGTTTAGCATAGTCACATCTAGAAGCATTGAAATGCCTAATATTTAACTCCACTGCAATAAGCTTTTAGATTTATGATTCATACTTGAATCAATATTAATTGAAAGTAGAGCCATTATGATGTTTAATTGTTTGCTTTTTATGTATATTTATGATTTAATTATTATATTTAACATTCGCTTTTGTTTATATTTATTTTTATTTCAAAAACCACAGACTTTGCTTGCATTAAATGTTTTAATAGCATGAGCTTTTCATTTTAAGATTAGGTTTCAAATATATTGATATAAAGTATAATATTAGATTTCAAATATATTGATATAAAGTATAATATTAGGTTTCAAATATAATGATGTAAAGTATAATAAGATTAGGTTTCATATATATTGATATAAAGTAAATAAGATTAGGTTTCAAATATATTGATATAAAGTATAATAATTAATGCTATAAAAACAAATGATGATATGTTCCTGTTACATAAGTAACATTATTTTTATTATTTCAAGATAGTTTGGTTACTTAAACCATAGGGAAATGTTAAATTTCTAATTATCTCATTCAATACTGTTATTTGTATTTATAAGTTACTTACAACAATTAAATGTTGAATTCTAGTACAATGAATATTAGAATTCATTTTGAGTTTTAATAAATTAGCTTCTTTGAAATAAAATTGAATTAAAAGTCCAAACAAATGAAAGAACCATTCTAAAGTTTTCTTTTGCACCAACAGCAGTGCAATCTGAACGCAGACCAAGTAACTTCCAGACAGCCACTTCCGACCGCCAAGAAAAGGAGTCGAATTCTCCGGTGTCGATGTATCCATTGTCGGTGTCGGAGGCACAGCACCTCACCCTCACTCGGTCGCTGCCCCCCAAGGACTCCACCACCGTCTCCCCCGCCCACCACTCTTTTACACCCGACCCGACCTTCACTCTCACCCGCTCCATAGAAAACAGCTTCAAACGAGAAACTAATCACAACGGTTCGTGTTGTTTTTCGATGGTTTTCTACTTCACTTAGCAATATCATCTTTCTTTTACAGCAGATTATGCTGCCAGTATTTTTGTCATGAATCATTCTTCTGATAGAGGCTTTGCCTTGTCATCGATCATGTAATCTGGAAGCTAAATGTCTTTACTTTGTTTTTTTGTTTTAAATGATCTTATGTCCAATTATTTTTTGTTGAGCATGCCAAGGTTAAAGCTCTGCTAAGGTCTTACTATTCTGTAGCTGTATCAAAAATATTCAAATAAAATCTCAGTTGTTTGTTTGTTTACATCTCAAATAAACAATAATGACGTTTACATTAAAAGCTACCAAGTTAAATTTTTTTAAAACCTAAAATTGTTAAGATATAAGGGTTTTTATGAAAAATCTTTGTGGGCATAGCCAATTTTTCATACTTAAATAACTGTTTCAATACACACAAGACATTAGTGACTACAGTCCTCTAGTGTTATCAAGTATTAGTTTAGATTAATTGTTCCTCATGAATCACTTGATCTAAATTGTTAAACTTGTAAACTATCATCAAAACTATTTTTCACAATGTTTTTACAAAAAAATTATTCTCAGATTGGAATGAAAACATTAATGGCGAGTCTAAGGAAATGATACACAGAGATAATGAATCACCCACTGCCAACGGCGACAGTGACAGCACGACACACACACCTCTCAAAGAGAGAGACAGACAGATCAAAATGGAGACAGACAACCTTTCCAATGTAAGTTTAATCGAACATTCCTATCTAGAACTTATGAAGCTGTAATCTTGTATATATTTTTAATGAGTTTTATAAGGTTGACCTATTGGAATAGCACAGTATGAAACATATATAGTCAACAGAATCGAAATCAACTATAATTGAATGTATGCTTGATAACATTGCTAACACCACTCTAGTTTTAAATGGAAAATTATCTTTTTGACACTGATCATCAAATATTTTCAGGTCTCCCAAATGAACGGTAGTTCGGAAAACGGAGAGTGCGACAATGACAGCGATGGTACCTATGAAATGGACGGACCCCTGCTGACAGAAACGTTGGTTCCCTTCCACCTCACGGCCCCGTCTCCTATGCCAGCTTTCCTTAATGTGCACTACATCTGTGAGTCTGCATCCCGGCTGCTGTTCCTGTCTGTGCACTGGGTGAGGAACATCCCCGCCTTCCAATGCCTGTCCACCGACATCCAGGTGGCGCTGGTCAAGGGCTGTTGGTCGGAGCTGTTTACTCTGGGCATGGCACAGTGTGCCACAATCATGTCCTTGAACTCAATACTAAATGCAATCATGCACCACATCACACAAGCCTCCAATAACGAAAAAATAACAGTTGTCCGATACAAACAGGTCCGTTCTTCATTTTGTTTCATATTTTATTTACATATTTACACAATCGAATATATTTTATCTTTCTGTTATTATTTAGAATACCAAGTTAATAATTTTTATTTGTCTAATGCTCTTACTCTTCATTACAGGTTGCTGACCATTTAAGTCGACTGCAAGATTTCGTATCATCCTTAACAAAATTACAATTAGACAAACATGAATATGCCTATTTAAAAACCATAGTTCTGTTTACTGCTGGTGAGTTTTTACATCAGTTTCATTACTTCAGAATAATTAAAACGTACAAATTTCTGAGCATTTATCTCCACATTCTAGTGTTCAAATCTTATAGAGCTAATTATTATTGAAATTTCTATCCAAAACTTTGCCTCAATGATGAAATGTTATTAATATTTGCCCATGAACTATTTTCAGAAAATTTGAGTGGTGTTAAAAGAAATCAAGCTGAGAGACTGCAAGAAAAGGCCGCTCAGGAACTTAGACAGCACGTTGAAGCAAATCACTCGGCCAACCCGCAAAGATTCTCAAAAATCTTACTCAAATTACCCACATTGAGATCTCTACAGCCACAGGTGAGGAAAAATGTTCATTGATTGGTTTATTTGTTTATTTTTTATTTATTCCTTATGGTTTATTGATGTCCGAATGAGTACTGTATTTCTTGTAAGAAAATGGACATGTTGATGTAAGAACAAGAGTTGTCGCTAGCTACAATCATCATAATCCTGAGAGAATAAAAAGTTAAAGTTTACCTAATGCATGATAATATTTATGAAAAATATAAACCGTTTTCAATTTATATTAAACAGTGTTATTATATAAATTATTTTTGCTCAAATATAAATTAATGAAGAAATGAAAAAATTGCGTCCAAGAAGATAAAAAATATTTTGAATCAGTGGGATGAGATTTCCTCAAAGATTATTCCGAGCAAATATAAATATTTCTTATGTTTTTAGAAATAATTTTGAGCATTTTTTTTAATTATTTGAAACATTTATCTTTTTTTAGAAATAATTTAAATATTTTGCTTTTTCAGATAATGGAGGAATTATTTTTTGCCGGCTTAATAGGGAATGTCCAAATCGATTCTGTGATTCCATACATAATGAGAATGGACATACCCGAGTGAAATATGTTGACGATGTGAATGTGATATAATCTACAAATGAAAGTATGTTGTTAAAAGTGAACAAAATGTTTTTCTACTCAAAATGTTTAATAAAGACATTATTATTAATGTATATTTTGATTTTGTGATTTCTTGTTAATAAAAGGCTAATTTTATAAAAAATATTTGTAATTATCTCTGCCAAAGATTTAAGCTGGCATTTTATTGTGTTCAATTTTGTTGAAAACAATCATCGAAAAGATTACTTTTCCTTTTAATTTTTTATTTGAAAATGTTCTTCAATTGTCAAGTTTTTCAGTGTAATCGTTGCCAGTTGTTTTAATCTAGATATTATTTTGACAATAACTTAAAAGATGGTCGTAGAATATCTGAAATGCTCAAGTAAAAGATTATTAACATTAAACATATGAAATAAGTGTAGAAAAGTAAGAATTTTGTTTTACATTATTGTTAAAATTGTTGAAAAGTGTAAAAAATATTTATCTAAAACTTAACACTGATGAGACTAGGTCTCTAAATTCTTTAAAATGTAGTGAAATTAAAATTTAGAAATTGAATAAAATTGTTCAACATTGAACAAATGTATATCCTTTGCTCATCTGTGACAATAAAGAAAATCTACAGAACTAAATGAAAAAGTTTGAAACTTAATAATTTCATCAAAGGAAATATTTAAATAATTTATCAAAGACTTCAGAAAGACAGTTCTGGGCATGGTTCAAAAAATTAATCTCAAACAAGATAAAATGGGCTTCCCATCTATAGGTAGATATTATTGTTGTAGTCTTTGAAACAAATAATTTAGTTTAGGTTTTTCAATTTTTTAGCTCCAATATTCGATTAAATTATAATGGTTATTAACATAACTTCCCTACAAATATTGTACAATTCATATGTGAATGTTAGTAGAGTTGTCTAGTCTTTTCATTTCCAACATTATTTTTATTCATAGGAAATTATGAAGGCAATGCACAAGTTTTTAATGTCTAGAGAAATGCTGTTAGTTGACTGTTGATAAAATATCCAAGTTTTGCAGAGGTTGCTCTGTGCCGTGAAATAGATCAAACGCGATTACAAAGTCTTCAATAAACTAAATGGGAATGGTCTCAATTTTTTAAATGTGACGAATCTAGCACAACATCGGTGCCAAGTATGAAATGTTCATCTTCTAATAAATCGATGTTTTGAATTACTTAAAAAAATCCTAAAATAGAATAATTACAAAAAATGTAAATGTTTTCCAAGAAAATCTGCACTACACAAAATATAAGCTGATAGAAAGGTTTTACGTATTAATAAAATGTAATAATAAAGTAATAAAATAATAATTTAATTATTTGATGTTAATCCCTTCCTGAAAAAAATTATTTCCTTCTACACCAATTCAATTGTATTTATTTAAATGTTTTTACCTAACATCAAAATTAAAAACCTTTTTGTTTCAATGTCAAATGTTATCAATAAATAATAATTATTCCACCCAAGAAAACTCGAAAATAGTTGTTTATGAAACTTTTTGTACTTATTACATTAGAGTCGCTGAATTTATTATATCTTAGAAAAAAACCTACTTACTAGTAATAATTTAGACAATTTTACTGTAAAAGTAAAAGATTTTATTCATTTGTTTCCATGTTTTAAAAAATATATAAAAGCAGATTGTCAATTAGAATTTCTAAAGTTATTTTATTTGGGTTTTTAAAGTATTCAATTATTTTTAGAGAAAAGTTAAAACGCTCGTTACTTTATAGTGTTTTATACTTATTTTTAAATCCTTCAGTTCAATCAACATTGAAATGTATGTTTCATTTTTTCAACGGTTTTATTAGAGATCTATTTTTTCTTATTGAAAAATTATTAAAAACTTTTGTTAATTGCCAGAAATTGGTTTAAGAAATGTTTCAAGTTTTAAATATTTTTAATTTTTCATCCGTTGTATAACAGTTTTATTTTTAACGTTTTTCAAAACGTAACTTAGGGTTAACCTAATTTATTACTCTAGTCTTTTCATTTAAGACACTCGGCATTAAAATATATTTTCACAAAAGTTTAAAGATTACTTAAACTTTTAGGTTTTAAAACTTTGTAGTTGTGTATGTAATATGCTTGAAAAATCAAATAACTTATGGCTAAAAATGCTTCTGTTTAAAAATATATCTAAAATATTAAAATAGCATTAGTAAATTAACTATTTTTTGTAATTTAGTTAATTATAGATTTTTATTATATTTAACAAATTATTAGACAATAAATAAAAAATCAAAACTAAATGCTATTTTTGTAACAAAAACTTTAGTAAAAGTTAAGCTGAATCGTACTACTGTTATTGGTGTGCGAAATATTAAAATCAATTTCACTTTATAAATCAACTGTTGTTCTTCCATACATGAGAGTGAATTATCAAAATTTAAATTACATTTCATAATAAAATGCCTTAACTTTAAATCATGTTTTATATATCTTTAAAATAATTATTTTTATAAGGAACACTTTTAAAGTTTATGCTCATCTGTTTTATGTTCTCTACAACAAAAATAAAGATGTTTTCAAAAGTATAAATAAAAGTATAGATATTTTTTATTAAAAAAAACATGCGATTATATTTTTGTTGTGGAGAATCGTAACTTTAAATCCAACTTTGTGTTATCTGCACTACTGTCTGCTGTTAGAACTGACAGGTTTGAATTCATCTTTAATAAATGTAATTTTATTACTCGTATCCTTTGAAAGACAATAAAAGTTCAACTAGACTTACTCCGTCATTTATTATTTGAATTTTCAAATCTGTTGTTCTGAAATTCACTTTGTATATATTTTACATATGTAACATTCATCATTCAGGATCCATTAAACACTTATTTTGTTTGATAACTTCTTTATGTTGTACAGTAATTATGTATTTCTACTATAAAACATCAATATTACTTCGTCTTTTATTCAACAACCCATTTTATAAACAAGGGATATAATGTCGATCCTTAAAAAAAAATTTTATGTGCCTTGTAGCAAACTTCAGCTTTGCGCAGTGGCAGTATCGTAACCAATGGAGTGTTGAACAGATTTACTTGTGTTTCAAAAATTCTGAGTATCTGTTATGAGGCTGCTGTGTAAGGCTAAAAGAAATTGGTATTGGTTAACCAAGCAAAAAGCGCCTCTGGGGTACCTTATT
>JARUHE010185591.1:0-13733 GCA_031471125.1 Archaeomysis grebnitzkii | reverse complement strand
TCCAATTAATCATACAAATTGAGTTAGTTTGGAACTTTCTACTATTGGAGTTCAATCTTGAAAATTGGGTTGTTGGAATTCAACAATAAAATGCCACTTTCTGGCACTCTGCTTCGGACATTGTTCAACATACAAGCACCCTGCTTTAAGGGATTGTAGTTTTTTGGCATCAAGAAGACAAGAACTAACAATGAAAAGAATTGGCACCCTGCTGTATTTTCCTTCTTCAGCCAATAAATTAGTACTTCTAAATTATTAACACACTAGAAGATATGATTAAAATATATCTTATACACTAACAAGGTTAGAAATAGTTGCAACGCCAGGATAAGGATCAAAATGATCTAAAAAATATAAAAATAAACATTTATTTGCACAACTTTTCAATGAAAGTTTTACCCTTTTTAGTAATGTAGTTTTAATTTAAAATCGAAGCTTACCGTCTGTAACTCATTTTTATTTTGGTGGCATGAAGCTCTGGTATTAATGTAAAAATTAAATGAAGATGAAAAAAGTTTTATAATTCACAAAAATAAATAAAGTTTTAATAATAAATCAACTTTTGTGAGTTGGTTTATCACCACACTATTCAGACTCGCATATATTCAAATACGGAAAAAAACAATTTATAGTCTGCTTTACGATTTCACCAATGCCCAATTATTTATATTAATTATTCTATGAAATGTGCTTATGTTATGAGAATACAGTATTCTATAGCGTCAATCTAATCATGGCAGCATGTATGGTGGCACGCCGAACTAATCAACTCTGTGTGCTGGGTTTGGAAAGGTTTCGTATTGGTTTAGTCAAGATCAAAGTGACACATCAAAATTTATACATTAGTTCTAACTTTAACATTTTAAAAAAATCTTGAAGTGGTACAAATAGTTTCTATATTATTCTCAGAATTATTTTCATTCTAACGATGTCATATAACTAGTTCACTAGTTAGTAGGCTATAACAAAACACACATGGCTTGCACAACAATAGCAAATCATCTATTTCATTCATACAAATTACAGGTTTGGCATATAGGTAAATGCAGATGCTCATAATATGATTACTGTTGTCATCATTATATGTATAAAACATTGTAGTGAACATATTTTCCTTTACAATCATACAATAAAAATGGTACAGGAGACGTACTGGAAACCTTCTAGTGATCATCCAACTCACTGAGTTTAATACTGTTAACCTCAGTGGTATATGATCCAACTGTGCACTGCCTCATTGATAAACCAAGTCATTCCAACAAACTGCACCCGACAACTCTGCATAGAGCCCACATACAACAGAAGTACATACAGCAGAGGCTAAAACCAGATTTCTATTGATCTCTAAGTTTGGTTCTCCATCACTACCTATAGCACTACCAAGGTATACAAATTGCCAGATAACACATCCACCACAAAAAATTTTTACCGGGGGCTATTGATTATTTAAGCTAGTCCCACCATGGTTTCATCTTTAAGCAATATTTAATCAGCGGGTTTGCAGACTCTTTTTAAGCATCCCACTTTTAAACCACCGTTTTAAGAGTCAAACATTACTTATGTCTCACTTTTTTAAAAGTCTTAAACGCTACTTATGAACCATCATTTTAAGAACCTTTTTAATACAACCTGCTGTCTTAGGCAAAATTAAAACTTAAAATAAGATTCTTTTCTAACCAGTCTATCCCACTGATTTAATCAGTGAGCTAGAACGGCAAAAATATTTTTGATCTCTTTTTTTGCTTTAATTTTAGTATGGATGTGTCTGAAATTTTTTTTTACCCATTGGTTTAATTTAAAGGGTTAATCACCAGTGGTATATCACGCTACTTTAATGATCATTACAGACGCGGGTGTTTCATAAGGATCCCCTATTTACGGACTCAAACATTTTCTGGAAATCAACCCGAGCTGCTAAAAAGCTGTCAAAATATTTAAGCTGTAAGCGAATTAACATTAGATGTGCAAGTTAATACTTAACTTATCAGGAACATTTAAAAAACGTAATATCACGATAGTTGTTGCAGTACATCCCTTTGGCCTCCTTTCCTTTTTCCAGTCGAGGATAATAACATGAAGTGCCACACCTAAGTAATAATATCATGCAACCATTGAGTCATATTGTCATCTCCATAGGGTCATCACAGACTCCTGCAGCCTTTCCATCCCTCAGTTGGGAACCCACTCTCTTCACCTCTTCGTGGGAGGGGGACCTTCACCTATGGGGCGTCAACATCAATGGAAGACGGACCTTCACATATGGGGGTGAGGGTAAACATCAAGATGAGTAAATTCAATTGTGACACACTCTCAGCAAGCGACGGAACGTTGTACCAACGCCGATTTTACTACAGGCCGCTTACTAGCTTACTTGCCATGAAATTTTGACTATCACAAGAAACCATTGGAAACACAACTGGTAGCATAGATATCAATCATAAACGTGATACCGACCTAGCTTTACTTCATCTCTGATCTACTTTGCTGATCAACTATTTTAACATTGATCGAACGAGAAGAAAGTTAATCCCGTATTAAGAAAAGTTGGGTCGAGATCGTATTGTGTAATAGGGATTTCGATGTGAAAGGCCTGTAGTAGAGTCCGCGTTGATTGTACAATTTACATGTGTCGGGTTTGGAACCCGGTTACAATTTATTCTGAGGGAAATTCACTTAAGCCCTCACCGTATTTCAAAGGTCACTATATTACTATGCGATTTTTTATTTGAGGAGAAGAAAAACAACTTAATTATTTATTTTCTTTCACTTTTCAATAACAATAATTGTGTAGGTTCAGAAGAATCATGAACAAGTTATATATGTAAGGCAAAGGAAGGAGATGACACACGTTACTATTCAACCTATTATTGCGTCAAAATCTCCCTCAAATATTTTGCATGTTGAGAAAAATCATGAACACAATTATATATAAAATTGGTAAAAGTTGACCATACATTTTCTTTTAAGCAAGCTTCATTAAGCTTTATTGACCATTTGGTGTTAGCAATTGTTTATTAAACTTCTCTAAGTTTTTAAAGTTCTCTACAAGTTGTGTAGGAAATTTTGCATAAAGTTTATGCAAAATGTCCTACACAACTTGTAGAGAACTTTAAAAACTTGGAGAAGTTTAATAAAAAATTTGCTTACATCAAATGGTCAATAAAGTTTAATGAAACTTGCTTAAAAGGACAATTATATATGTGAATGAACGGAAGGAGAGGATGCATGTTACTATTCACTCAATGCATCAAAATACCTTTTAAATATTTCGTAGGTTCGGAAAAATAACCACTTTATATAAGTTAGACACATGTATGAAATGACGCCGGTTTCTATTCACCAAATGCGTCAAAATCTCCTTAAAATATTTTATAGGTTCAGAAAAATTGTGAGCAAAGTTATATATATGTAAGAAACAGAAAAGAGATGATGCATGTTACTATTTACCCAACGCATCACAATCTCCATCAAATTATTGTAGGTTCATAAAATCGCGAACAAAATTAGATAAACAGTATTTAAGGCAAAGAAAGGAGATGACGCATGTTTCTACTCACTCAATGCGTCAAAATCTCATAAAATATTTGCAGGTTAAAAAAATAATGAACAAAATTATATATATAAGGCAAAAGAAGGAGATGGCACACGTTACTATTTACTCAATGCGTCAAAATCTTTTTCAAACACTGGCAGGTGCAGAAAAATCGTGAACAAAATATCGCCCAGATGCATTATGAAAAAAATGCATACAATCGTTACAGTCGGATGCAGATGCGGATGCGTATTTGTCTAGTCAAATCTACAGATGCGTCGGTTTACAGATGCGTTACGCATCCGTGCCTCATTTACTGTATGGTATAAACTTTATCAATAATTCGGTTTTTATATTTTAAGGTGTACGTGTGTTTTTGATCGTATTTAAGTTTTTATTTCATAAAAAATAAACATATTTCACATAATTATAGTTATTTTGAAAGAAAACAACTATAAATAAATCATTAACCTTGGGATGAACGCATGGTGTTCCTAAAAATTTTACCACACCAACCAGCTCGATTTGCATCTATGAATCACTAGAGAAATACGCATCCGTATCTGCATCCGACCGTAACTATAGACTGTAGACTTAAGACATCTTACAGGTTTAAAAAAATCGTGAGCAAAATAATTATTCACCAGCAACATTATGAAAAAACACATTGGCTGCAGACTTAAAAAAAAGTACTACCCCAAGTAGCCAGGCGTGATACACATACTAATTCACACTGGCTTGATATCATAACTATCCTATCAGCTTCCATATTTGACATGGCCTTATGTATTATCGTCAAATAAATAAGAGCCTTTAAAACAAAAGCTTATGCAAATCATAGTTTAAATTATTTTGTTATTGAGATCATCATCCCAATGGAATTAATGTAACACTTGGCATTTTTTGCCTCTTAGCCATATAATTATATGATTATGCATATCAAAATATTCATTGAGGACTTTTTGTTCTTGGTAAATATTACAACACAGCTCTAGTACCGAAAACGTCGCCATAAATTGTGGCAATTCATTAATGTACCTCAGTCTTATACCACTTCTTAGTTTACTTCCTCATTTGGTGGTTATATGCAAACGTAAGGCGTTCTTTCCGCCCATGTTCATCGTTTAACAAGAATCCAGATATACAAGACAACCAATATGCCAAGTATAGTGAACTCAAAGGCTTATTCTTCATGAATGCGGTGTGAGAAATTTGTGAACGTTGTTAAAACTCTGAAAAGTTTATTTTGTAGGGATGCTTTAGTTGGTTTCTCTATTTAAAGTCATTTACACTCTTCAGGGTCAACAAGAGTAGCATCAAAGAGACCCCGAACCATTAAAAACTGTACCCGTATATGAAGATATGACAAATCCTCTGAACTGCATATTTTTAAACCCAAAGGAGGAGCAAGACTCTTTAATTAACACAAGCAGCCCTTTACAGCGACAAGGAAGAAACAATGTTATCCTCAACATATGTTTTGAATGACATACTACGAACACCTGGCCTTACAGTTTTTCAGAAAACGATAGTATGTATGATATTATTATTGTTATATTCGGCCAACATCAACAACCTTTTTTTTGTATATTCAGTTAAGTTGATTTAATTAAAGTATCTTTTTTTAAATTACATTAAAAAACATACTTAATGAACTCTGTTGCATGCAGTTTTCAAATTAATTAAAATGTGTCTTGGATATGACAATAACCGATGTGAAAAAAACGACACAAACAAATGGTACTGATTAGATTAGATCATCTATCTTGACAGTCGAGGTAAGCAAAAATTATAGGTTTAGTTTATATTCTATGAGTGAAGTTTCACCATGGGTATCACATGTACATTTCATTCTTGTGTTTAATTCATCACACTACTTTAGCTTGGGTGCTGTACATTTTTCATATTAACGTTTGTGTTGTATATTTTTGTTTATTATAACGATGGCATTGTATATTTTTGTTTATTATAACGTTGGTGCTATATATTTTCGTTTATTATAACGTTTGTACTGTATATTTTCGTTTATTATAACGTTAGTGCTGTATATTTTCGTTTATTATAACGTTGCTGCTGTATATTTTCGTTTATTATAACGTTGGTACTGTATATTTTAATTTATTATAACGTTTGTACTGTATATTTTCGTTTATTATAACGTTGGTGCTGTATATTTTCGTTTATTATAACGTTTGTGTTGTATACTTTCGTTCATTATGACGATGGTATTGTATATTTTCGTTTATTATAACATTGGTGTTGTATAATTTCGTTTATTATAACGTTGGTACTGTATATTTTCATTTATTTTAACGTTTGTACTGTATATTTTCGTTTATTATAACGTTGGTGCTGTATATTTTCGATTATTATAACGTTCGTACTGTATATTTTCGTTTATTATAACGTTGGTGTTGTATATTTTCGTTCATTATAACGTTGGTACTGTATATTTTCGTTTATTATAACGTAGGTGTTGTATATTTTCGTTTATTATGACGATGGTATTGTATATTTTTGTTTATTATAATGTTGGTGTTGTATATTTTTGTTTGTTATAACGTTGGTGTTGTATATTTTCGTTTATTATAACCTTAGTGTTTGGTGTTGCTTATTTTTGTTTATTTATAATGAACAAAAAGTTAGTGATGCATTTTGTTGGAAAAAACGTTCTAGTTTTTGTTTTTTAAATTTAACACACAGTTTCACGAGGGCTGCTTTACTTATAAACAATTATTTCTTTATATTTTAGTGTCAACTGACACCCTTGTCAGTGAAAATTTGTTTTGATCGATTGTTTTTAGAAAAATTGACCTTATTAGAGGAGATCATTATCATACATACTAGAGCTTCAGACTCTTCAAAATAATATGTTTGAAGAGTGTGAAGCTATAGTATGTATGGTAATGCTCTTCTCTAATAAGATAATTTTTTCTAAAAAACAATCGATCAAAACAAGTTTCTATTGACGAGGGTGTCAGTTGACACTGAAATATATAGAAATAATTGTTTATAAATAAACTGTGTGTTTAATTTTGGTGATGTATATTTTTGCTCATGTTTTCTTTTTTATATATTTGGTCCGCGTTCGTATGTACTTGGATTTTAATTATTATAATGTTGGTGCTGTATATTCTTGTTTAGTACAACGTTGTTATAGTTTTGTTTAGTATGGAATCTAATGAAGAACTGACTAGTGAAATGAAGACATAAATGACACTTACGATAACTATTTTGTTTATTACTGTAAAAAAAACACTTTTAAAATATCCCCAAATTTGAAACTATTTGCTTACTCTAAATATTTAAAATACTTTGACATGACAGTTCCAAAATAGAGACTTTACTTCAAACAGTTTGCTACTAAGCTGTAATCATCAATAGCACAAGCTTAAAGCTTCAAACGTTAGCTTCCGAAATCATACTATCGAGGGAATTTTTTTATCCTGATTAGTAATACAAATACCAATAAAAATAATATAAATACTAGTACTGTTAACAATAATGCTACTAATAAACTAACAATAACATTAATAAAACTCTTTGCATAATTATTTTATTTTTAGGATCATTTTGCGCTGCTTCGCATGAAATAACTTGTTAATCATTAGCCTACCTACAATTAAATATAAAACCTAACCAATGCATTAAAAACAAAAAGAAGCAGGGTCTAATTATAATTAGATTGGCAAGCATAACATAAAGAAATGTCGTAGGTGCCATGCATAGATCTACAATAACACAAGTAAGGTAACAAAATTCCATTAACATAGAGCTAACCTCACTTGTGCTATTGTCTATTATGTATGGACTTACAATAGCACAAGTAAGGTAACCCACGTTGAATTAACATAGAGATTACCTCACTTGTGCTATTGTTGATCAATATGTAATAGACAATAGCAAAAGTAGGTAACCAAAATTTAATTAACATAATGGTTACCTCACTTGTCCTATTATCGATCCAAATAATATGTTATTGTATAATGGGGTTCCCAGTAATATTATGTATACGAATTGCATTAAAATTCGTACACGTGGAAGAACACCAATATTTTTAGGGATGGAAGTTACTTAAGCATAATTTTAAAATTGCATTCTTTTATAAAGGACACATAATTGTACTAAAAAGTACCGTACTGTACTTGCATAATTTAAAGTATTTTTTCTTTTTAAAAACAAAATTGATTGGATTCTTAGTGAGTTAAAAATAAATAAATGTATACCAAAGTATTTAATACAGTAAAACTCCTGAAACGTAGACCGAAATCCGAAATATTGTCTACTTTATACAAAGACTCTCCGTTTCAGGCATACCAATGTAACACCAATAACCCTGCCTTTGTGTCATATTGTCTCTGTATACACTAGATAAATGGTGTGCATGATTCTACGTTTTAGGAACTTTCTACGTTTCAGGAGTTTTAATGTAATGAAACAATCTTTGATCATTGAACTGTGAATTTCATTTATTTACAAACATTTTTATCGTTTCAGACTAGACCAATTTATTGAGAAGATTCAAAATAAAAACGTCATATTTTTGCAACAATGAGATTCATATTTCTACTTGCTTTTGTGTTTGTCTTTAATGCAAAGCACACGTGAGTATATATTACCTTTTTATTTTTCATGGAATATTATCTTTTCTTTTTTCATTAAAGATTCATTTTTAATTAGAGATGTCGTTTCAAATTTTAATAAAAGATTACATTTGTACTTTTCATGAAAGATGTATTTTTTCGTGGAAGGTTTATTGTTTTATTTTTCATAAAAAAACACCTTTTTATTTTCCTGGAAATGATTATTTTCATCTGTTATTAAAGAATGGTGTTTTTTTAATTGCTTTGGCAGCTTCAAAATAATCTGCCTCAATGAGTTAGTGAATGCATGCGTTCAGCAGCGGCTAGGCTTGCTAACAAATGTAAGAAAAAATCTTAACAAATATTGAACCACTGACCTATATAGTATATGGATTGGCCAAAGCGTCTAGTCAGATGTAACATTTTTGGTAGGACGACGTTTCTTCTTATTTTTTCATCAATGCTCAAGCGTATTCCTAAAAAAACGTCGATCTAAAAATATTTCAACTTCCGTTATTATTGAATTCGTAAACTATTGATGAAAAATGAGTTAATTTATGAATTGTCAATAATTGAATATACAATTCTTAAATTGTTAAAGATTAAGTATACAATTTTTAAATTTGCGGCTCGATGAAAATTAAAGTATTCAATTTAGAAATATCAATTCATTGAGTTTATCCGACGCCGACTCTACTACAGGCCTTTCCAATGGAAATCTCTATAATACAATAAATTCTCGACCCATCTTTGCCTTTGCTTGATTAACTTTCTTGTTTTTAGTTTTTCAATGGCAACCATTATTTGTTATTTAGGTTAGGTTAGGTTTGGTTATGTTAGGTAAGGTGCTATTTCACAAAATAAGTGAAATATTAATAATTTTCATGTTCAATACTTTCAGTACTTTTTTATTGGGATCTAAACTAGGCTTTTGCCATAATTTCTAACATTTTCAAGTAAGCTCTTTCTAAATAAACATCATGACTTACTTATGGAATGTTTTTATTTTTTCTCATAATATGATTTTGAGTCTTTTTTTGCAGTTAATTGTAACGTAATAAACCATTGTAGGTAAATATGTGAGCGATTCAATTTTCTAAACAATTCCACATAGGACCGAAAGTAAACAAAAAACATCGTCTCAATGTGGCGCTCAGAGGCTTCAAGGTTATGTGAATATTGGATAACAAAACAATGCGTGGGCCAATCCATATATATAAGTCAGTGTATTGAACGCGCGAAATCATTTTCTTTTTCTTTCTTCATCATATTTTACTAGTTTTTTTGTGTTATGTTATTATTACATTTACATTCACAACTTAATGGATTAGACATTAGGTTTCCCTAATCATGTACCCATATCCAGTCCTATTCCATACATTATCAATTTTTTTTGAAAGTTTCTACATTTCCTGCTTCTACTATGTTTTCATCAAGTGAATTCCAATAATTTATAACTCTGTTTGAGAAAAAAGTAGCCCTGGTCCTACTCCTAACCCGCGACTTGAAAACTGTACACAGTATAGATGTCCTTTAGTTACCCCTTCATTAGTTGGTCTGAGCATGTCTTCAAACTTAATTCCACTTAATCTTTTCACTATCTTGAACATTTCGTCTTCGTCTATGTAGGGAGTAGAGCTTCAGTTCTCCTAATATATCACAGTATTTTTTTCAGTAAGTTTTTGGTTGGTTTTGTCGGTCTGGATTATTGGTAAGTTAGCATTTTTATATAATTTTTATTAGATATCTTTTTAGTTAATATCTTCATCCATTCTTATTACTTGCTTATTTATATGGTTCAACGCTGAATTATTGACATATAATCTCATACCTTTATCATAATAACGTCATATTTTAAGTTTTCCTCTTCTTTCATAGATAACTATTTATGTAAGATTCTCATTTACAATATGACATTTCAGGACTGAGCTCATGTTTTAAGTTAAAAACATAAACCATTTTTAACAAAATTCTATTTTTCTAATGCATACATTTAAATAAAACTGATTTACAAAAACAATTCAAATGTTAGCTCTTATCAAAAATAATTTGAAAATGTTATACTTTCAATGTTTTAAAATAAGGCTTAATGAGAATAACGATAAGTAATCAATATTCATCCAATATTAGGTAGTACGAGTTTCAAGCATGCAAAAATAATATAATATTTCCTTTATGATAGTCTTATACAATCAACTTAATATGCAATGAATAAATTATGAAACTGACGTAAATATTATATCTTAACCAAGAAAATGTTTAATTTTTTTCTGCTTATAGTGAAACATATGCCAAAAACAACAAGCGTTGTCTTCAATACTAACTTTAATGTAATTCAGCCCTTTTAGCAACAATCCATCAGTCATTGAAAGGTTAACCATTACCCTTAACATTGTTATGTTCATGAAGTAAGCTATACTCCCAATAAACAAATAAATAAAGATTGTTTCTAATAAATAAATAAATGAATAAAGATTTTTTTAAATAAATAAATAAATAAATAAAGATTGTTTCTAATAAAAAAATAAAAAAATAAAGATTGTTTTTCATAAATAAATAAATAAATAAAGATTGTTTTTAATAAACAAATAAATAAATAAAGATTGTTTTTAATAAATAAACAAATAAATAAATAAAGATTGCTTTTAATAAATAAATAAATAAATAAATAGATAAATAAACAAAGATTGTTTTTCATAAATAAATAAATAAATAAAGATTGTTTTTAATAAATAAATAAATAAATATAGATTGTTTTTAATAAATAAATAAATAAATAAAAATTGTTTTTAATAAATAAATAAATAAATAAAGATTGTTTTTAATAAATAAATAAATAAATAAAGATTGCTTTTAATAAATAAATAAATAAATAAATAGATAAATAAATAAAGATTGTTTTAAATAAATAAATAAATAAATAAAGATTGTTTCTAATAAATAAATAGATAAATAAATAGATAAATAAATAATTAAATAAAGATTGTTTTTAATAATAACTTTAACGCGTTTTAGACCTTACCGCAATTGCTTAATTCGAGTGCATTTCCCCTCAAAAAAGGTTGGCCCAACCGTGGACATGGGAGTGCGAGGACAAGACGTGCGTGAAGAAGCTGTCTGTGGAGGCTCCGGATGGAGTCTCTCTGATGCAATGCAAACTCACGTGCGGATCCTTTTCCATGCTGTGGCCAAGACCCTCGACGGTGACCCTTGGGAAGAAGGTGATTCCCTTCCAGGTGGACTTCATCCAACACAGCCTCACCTGTGTCGAGGATGTGTGTGACATGTTGGGGAAGGCGGTGAACGTCTTTAAGGAGAATGTGAAGAAGTATTATCCGGAGGACTTTGAAAGTAGGCAACCAAATCAAAACAGTGTAAAAAGTGCAGAAATTGTGATCATTATCAGTGTGTATCAGAAAGACACTACTTTAGCCTTAGACTTGGATGAATCCTACACATTGACTGTCACTAAATTGGACCACGAAGTTCAGATCTACATCTCAGCCGTTACGTTTTTCGGTGCACGTCACGGCCTGGAAACCCTGACCCAGTTGATGGGTTACGACGACACCATAAACTCTCTGATTCTGATCAGCATCGCCAGCGTCACAGACTCCCCTCAGTACACGTACCGCGGCCTCCTCCTGGACACGGCTCGCAACTTCTTCCCGGTAGAGGACATCAAGAGAACCATCGACGGGATGGCAGCAACCAAGCTGAACACCTTCCATTGGCACATCACCGACTCGCACTCCTTCCCGATGGAGGTCAACGCCGCGCCGAACATGACCTACTACGGTGCCTACACCAGCAGCCAGGTCTACACCACCGACCAGATCAGGGACGTCGTTGCCTACGGTGTGGTGAGGGGAGTGAGGGTTCTGCCGGAGATTGATGCTCCGGCCCACGTGGGCAATGGGTTCCAGTGGGGGGCGATGGACGGGATGGGCAGACTGACCGTTTGTGAAAACCAGGTTCGTTTGTGTAGCTATGTTGTATGTTGCTATGTTATGTTGTTATTGTCATGTTGTTATGTTATGTTGTTATTGTGTGTTGCTATGTTATTATTGTTATGTCATGTTATTATTGTATGTCGTTATGTTATGTTATTATTGTATGTTATGTTATGTTATTATTGTTTTATTATGTTATGTAATTATTGTATGTTGTTATATATGCTTATGTTATTATTATTATGTTGTTGTATATGTCTATGTTATTATTGTTATGTTGTTATATATGTCTATATTATTATTGTTATGGTGTTATATATGTTTATGTTATCATTGTTATGTTGTTATATATCTCTATGTTATTATTTTTATGTTATCATGTATGTCTATGTTATTGCTGTTATGTTATTATACATGTCTGTTATCAAAAACATTATTATTGTTATGTTATTATATATGTCATAGTCAACGGCCTTGGCCGCGTTGAAACACCGCTTCCCGTATGATCAGCGAAGTTAAGCAACGTTGGGTCTGGGTAGTACTTGGATGGGTGACCGTCTGGGAACACCAGATGCTGTTGGCGACAGCGCTCTTTGCCATTGTAGCTAATGTGGTGTATAATATTCTATAATAAAAAAAAATAAAAAAAATTGTATTTTTAACATTCTGTGCTTTTTTTCCATTAAGATATTATACACCAAAAAAACATTGAAATTATTTTTAGATAAATTAAATATTTAGACAAATAAAAATAGAAATTAGTAAAACAAAAATAATCAATGACTGCACAAAAATCTAAGAAACATAAAACATTATTTTTTCAATCATTTTTGTATTCTTATGTGAGTGGTTGTTGGTGCATTTTTTTATGGATTCCCACTCAATCTTTTCTATTCTCCAGTGTTGTTGTTTGTGTTGTTGTTGTTTTTGTTGTTGTTGTTGTTGTTGTTGTTGTTGTTGTTGTTGTTGTTGTTGTTTGTGTTGTTTTTGTTGTTGTTTATGTTGTTTTTGTTGTTGTTTGTGTTGTTGTTGTTGTGTGTGTGTTGTTGTGTTTGTGTGTTTGTGTTTGTGTTTGTGTTATTGTTGTTCTTGTTATTGATTTTTTATGTTGTTATTGTTGCTGTTGTTGTTGTTGTTATTGTGTGTGTGTTGTTGTTATTGCTATTTTTTTTGTTGTTTTTATGTGTTTGTGTTTTTGTTGGTTGTTGTTAAATTGTTTGTGTTGTTGTTCTTTGATGTTTGTGTCGTTGCTGTTGTTATGTGTTGTTGTTGTTAATTTTTGTTTATGTTGCTGTATGTTGTTGTTGTTGCTGTTAATGTTGTAGAAGTTATGTTTGTTGTTATTTGGGTTGTTGGTGTTGTTCGTGTTGTTGTGTTGTTGTTGTTGTTGCTTGTGATGTTGCAGTTTTTGTTGTTATTTGTGTTGTTGTTGTTGGTGTTGTTGTTGTTGTTTTTGTTGTTTTTGTTGTTGTTGTTGTTGTTGATGCTGCTGCTGCTGGTGCTGTTGTTGTTGTTGTTGCTGTTGTTGTTGTTGTTGTTGTTGTTGTTGTTATTGTTGTTGTTGTTGTTGTTGCTGTTGTTGTTGTTGTTATTGTTATTGTTGTTGCTGTTGTTGTTGTTGTTGTTGTTGTTGTTATTGTTGTTGTTGTTGCTGTTGTTGTTATT
>JARUHE010185480.1:0-13734 GCA_031471125.1 Archaeomysis grebnitzkii | reverse complement strand
AGCGTCCATGGGAAAAAATATTTTTAAGAAGGTTTATTTTCAATGCAAACTCTGGTGTGTTGAAGACCTTAAAATAATACTTACTCAGTCGCTAAAGGTAGAATGTCTGAAGGACTTTTTTGCCAAAAAAAAAAGTAATTTTCTTTAAATAATAGACATAAAACTTTAGTATTGAAGTTTAAAGGTAATTTAATGCATAGCATTTACTTGTGCTTGTTTATTCAATCTTTTGTAAAAATGTGGACAACTTCTCTACAAATTTCATTTTTATCTGTTTGGTTATTTTATGGTTTCTATTTTAGGCTTTGAAAAGCCGTTTGGTAGTTTAGACATAACTGGTTTTAATTTCTCAAAATTTTTTACTAATAATCTTCAATGAACTTTTGTTTCTTAGCTCACACTAGTCTATGGCTTGTCTCGGTTTGGAATCAATGAAGGTGAATTCACTCACACAATTCGAGCTGGAACTGCAGCAAACACAGGTGTCGAAGAAGTGCAAGAAAAGAAATATGAAGTGAACAATCGAGTATTGGTTGAAGGGGACAAAGCTGCTTACATTGGTCAATTGTTGAGAGGTGAGTTAAAATTTTATTTTTATCATTTATTTTGTCGATCAATTCATAAAAATAATAATCTTAATTAATTTGTGTTTGAATTTGCAGGAACATATAACATCCCATGCAAGTTCGTTGTAAGGTCGTAAGCAGGCAATGTGCAAAAATAACTCACAACGTGGAAAATAGAGCAGCAATGAGCATGGCGGTTTAGGAATAACTAGTATTATACATAGCTCCAAATGTCCATAAAAATAAACATTGAAACAAAAATTTCACTAGTTTAAATTCCTATAAATTATCTTAATAAAAATGGTTGCGAGATAATAACATTGATTACTTGCACAACTACGGTTATGAAATTTTTCTGAACCTACAAAATATTAGAAAGGAATTTTGACGTATTGGGTGAATAGTAACGTGCATTATTTTCTTCCTTTGCCCTGCATATATTAAATGTACAACTTTGTTCACGATTTTGCTCTTCTGGAGCACAGGTCAATATTCTATTGACTCGATGGGAAGATCCTGCACTACTTAATGTTTTTTTCTATTCTATCAATGTTATCAAATGCAAGTATTATGGGTACAGGAGGTTTTGTTTGGGATGGTAAAGCTACGTGATTGTTAAGGCTGCTTATTATGTGGATACACAAAACTGTATCTACTTATAGTAAATTACTGTAAGAACAGCCATGTCCCAGTCTATTAAGAAATGCAATAACCTCGACGTTAGCAGTTGTAAATTTAACAAACCACGAGAGAAGTACATGTTTTGAAGTAAGCACAGACCCATCGGATATTGGATGCACAATATTTTATCCTATTGACAAAGTAATTAGATTTATACAATTTGATGGAACACTCAGATTAAATTCACCAATGAAGTACATTAAGAAATTTGATAATTATTCCAGGGAGATCATTCTTGTTTTTACTCATAAAATTTTGATATGGGGGCCAGTTAATTCCATCATTAATGGAATTTTTACTTCACGTAAGGGCATAACAGCTGCGGTGATCACTTTGTTGTTCTTGTACTTTTCCTTTACATAATTATATCTAATTTTTAAATCAATTAAATTCGATGCAATTGAATCAATCGGCAAGTTGTAAGGCCGAATATAAACTCTACTAAGCACACTAAAAATATTAATGAATTTCTGAATTATTTTTCTAGTTACACTCTGTAATGATTTTTGATTGAATCTTTAATTTAAATACATTTAGATGTTAAACATTCACTGAGTTGTGTTGTTAAGTCGATTAAAGATATAATGCGTGGTTTTGTAAATATATCATTACAAATATATTGTGTAAACATTTTTTTTCTAGATGATAATATTTTTCATAAAGCAATGCTATTTGAGATGAAGATAATTATTTTTTGTTTTCGTATATGCTTGACAGCATGAAACGTAGTAGTAAGCCTCGACAGCAGCAAGAAGCCTCCCATCATATCTCGAATTTTTTGTCCACCCTCATATCAGCAACTTGAACCATTGGTTCTCTACTACGAGAACCTTGCATGTGTTTTGATTTTCTTTCACAAAAAATGCATATTTTTTCGTACAAGTTTGTTTGATTTAGAGTTGAAGATTTAAAGACAGATCTTGAGACTCTAGCTTCACTGTCAACAGATATAGTAAATAGTTTTCCAAGCTCTTTTTTATCTGTAAATATTGATCTACATTCCCGATGATAATACATAAGAGGAACATTCTCATCTTGCACGCTAATATCAGTATTTTTTGTGAAACTTCTTATTTCTGTTGAGTTATAAAGAGTTCACCATGAATCCAAATCCTTAAGCTTACGATTGGTTGGTTTTATCACACATAATGCATTTTTTTATTATTTCTTAAATAATGTTCAACATAAGTGTAATAAAATCAAGAAACTATGGCTGAATGTGCTTGCAGAAAGCAAATTCCATAGTCGTTTGTTTGGTATATAAAAAAGATTGTTTCCGCAAAATTAGGAAATTTAAAATGAATCCTTGAAAGTTTGAATTCGTTGTATAATATTAAATTTATTAAAACAAATTTATAATATGATCGCTTACAAAGCTATCGACTACCATATGTAATATAAACTATATTCGTAACTTATTTAGAAAAAATATAGTTATGTTAAAAGGCTATAATAGTATATTTGATCGTAAAAAATGCATAGCCTATTTCGAGCCTTTTCACTTATTTCACTTTTTTGTATAACCTATACAAATATGTAACTTACCTGGCCCACTAATGTAGATAGACACTATAAAAATCTATGTGTAGGTTAACATCAGCGTAATTCATTAATACTAAATGTAATTATCAAAATAATCAAAACACGTTATTAACAACAATCCAGCAGGTAAATTTATATTTCTTAAAACTATATTGGTTTTTGATTAAGATGTCACCAAATTGGTAAATAATCTATATTATTAATTGCAATAATACAATATATGTTAAATAACAATTTTTTACTGATGGATACACACACATTGGTAGTAACTAAAAAATATAATATTCAGAACTTCATTTTTAAGCTTACCCTAACTCTATCAAGTGCAAGATAACACCTAGGCGTTTAGTTATATTGTGCGTGTTATTTGTATTGATATTATGCTAATTAAAAACTGGATAATTAATAATTTGCGCAAATTGTTTTTCCAATTTAAGATTAAAACTAAATAATCTTACCTCAACTCTCAACACGAAGATGCCAACTAATGTGAATGTGATTTAAACCAAACTCACACAATGTTATAAAAGTTTTTATTGAAATAAGAAAAATCGTACAACATTGGTTGCGGTCGGAGCACGATGCAATCTAGCGCGTCTGAGCGGAGAATTTCGGAAACAATCGAGCGCGCTAGATTGTTTTGAAACTTAACTGGAACTTATTTTCACTGCCATCGAGCGGCAAAGCAGCTAGTTTTCGCTGCAAATTCTTTAACACAAGAAATTGTTTTAAATCTATTTTTCCGTGGAATAAATGTAATTATTAACTGTTAAATGAGTTTTTAATACATAAGACAACACATTTTTATGAAATGTTATTTATAAGTGAATACATGTATCTGACAGCGGCTAAATCCTAGTTCAAATATAATAATTGGCATTAGTCTAGTTTAGGTACGCATAAAAAAGTACTGAAAATAATGAACAAGAAAGATACTATTACACAAAATAAATGAAATATTAATATCTTTCATGTTCAGTGATCAATTTATTTGAAAAAAAAGTTATCATAATTAGACTTATGACTAAGCCTACTTTAGATGTGTTAATATTTTAGAGGGTGTTACTAAATCAGTTGACTAAATACCATAATCTTTAAAGAAGGGTTTGTAAGTTTCCGTCACACTGACCAATTATTTTTAAATACTCAGTATTCATATTCCTCAGTTCTTAATCAAATGTGATAAGCATACATTTCAGACTACACGTTAAGAACACAACTACATAATTTTTGTTAAACCACAATTATATGGGTCCCGTAATACTTGCTTCGTTGCATCTCTACAATTTCAAGCTTTTTCGTTCCCAGAGGTCTTTAAATTAACATTCAGATGGTAAGGTTTGCTGTTCAACCCAGATTGTTCAGCGTTGGTGACACGATGTTTAGCTCAAGGTGGGTTGTTGCGAATTTTGGCTTAAAAATAATTGTAATGAACCTTATCTTTCAAAACTAACAAACAAACATGAATATATTTTACTGGATTTTAAAATTAGTTTAGAGAAATAAAAGTTTTCACAACTATTTTACGGGAAACATTTTGGCCCAACAATACATCCTACACTAAACATACAATTGATAAGGATACGATGGAAATGTATTTGGCAACATTTAGATTCAGATTGAACTTCAAACAACCACTAGGTCCAACTCTGCTTGGCAAACAGGGTATTAAGAAATGATTGTGCATTTTTCGGAGAATGAGATTAGAAGTGAAGTCATTCACATAAGTCGACTTGCCTCTATCTATGCTTATTTTACAACCAGTTATTGGTGATGATCCAATATGAGTCCAGTGCAATATTGAGAGTTGGAAAGAGTGGACAGCACTGAAAGATTCAAATTAAAAGCAGTTTTGATCAGTTGCACATTTTTTTGAACTTATTTTAATTGTAAACCCTTTATTTTAGTCCTTCACAAATGGTCGTATGGTACCTGCTCAACATCAGATAAACTCTTTTTTTAACCAGACATAACAATTGATTGATTATAAAAATAAACGGGTCAATGACCAGTGCTGCACCCCGAGGGTATTCAGCACAACTAGAACCAGACATGACGATATTTTGATCCCGTAATCAAGAAAAGGTGGTTAGAACACACCTTAGTACATTTGAAAATGAATTTTATTTATTTTCACATTAGTTGGATACAATTAAATAATCATGGAAATAAACAGTTTATTCTATAAATGTACATATTTACATAAAACAAAAATATCAACCGTAAGAATTTTTTAAAATTATAATTAGTAATGTTTTAAAGAATATAATATTCAGTACTACAAAGAATTTTGTAATGCTAGAATACATTTTGAAATAATCATTATTATACTTACACAAAATGAAAAACTTTAATCGTCATCACTGTCAATAACTTTCGATTTTTTAGGAGGTTGATGATTATCCTCCTCAGAATCATAGTTATCTAACATTACTCTTTTCTTTCGTTTTTTTAATGCATCATTATCAGAATCATCTAACATCACACCTTTCTTTACATTTTTTGATGCATCATCATCAGAATCAGAGTCATCTAACACTACTCCTTTTACATTTTTTGATGCATCATCATCAGAATCAGAGTCATCTAACACTACTCCTTTCTTTACATTTTTTGATGCATCGTCATCAGAATCAGAGTCGTCTAACACTACTCCTTTCTTTACATTTTTTGATGCATCATCATCAGAATCAGAGTTGTCTAACACAACTCCTTTCTTTACATTTTTTGATGCATCATCATCAGAATCAGAGTTGTCTAACACTACTCCTTTCTTTACATTTTTTGATGCATCATCATCAGAATCAGAGTCATCTAATACTACTCTTTTCTTTATAATTTTTGATGCATCATCATCTGAATCAGAGTCAACAACCCTCTTACTGGTAGATTCATTTAAAAGTTGATCAAATGGATTTGTTTCTTCAGTGTTCAAAGAAAGACCCACTTTGGAACTTTCCATATCATCATCAGAATCTTCTTCAACGATTAATTTTCTTCTTTTATTTTTGTTTTTCACCTTTTTTGGTTTGCCAACATTCTCTTTAAATTCTTCCTCACTGCTGTCATGATTTGAATAGCCTCTTTTCTTTTTAGAGTGGCCAATAACTTGACTATTTTCTGAGTTTTTATTACCATTATGAACATCTGGAACATTTAAATCAATTGATGCCAAAGGTTTTTTAATGCCCTTAAAAGATGCTAAAGGCAAATCATCATCACTGTCACTTTCAGCTGAAACTTTAGCCACATCATCATCAATGGTTGAACCATCATTGGTCTCATTCTGTGCAGGTAAATTTCCTTCGGCCCCTAACAATAAAAAATCAGCTCTCTTCCTTAACCCTTCGATAGAGATGTTAGAAGGAATTCTCCAGAACTTTTCTTCATGACTTTGAGGAGAGTTGATTCCAAGAGCACTCAGCAAATCTAGGAAAGAATCTTCATTCATTGCATCGACGTCTTCACCACTAATTGGAATGATAGGTATAGGCTCAAAGTCATTGTCTTCTTCACGATCATTAGCAATGTCCTTCAACTCATTTGCAATCCATTCAACAGAGGTTTTCATGTTCTTATCCATAACTTTTTGTAATCTTGAAAATATTACACCTGGTAGAAGGGAATCATTGCTTTCAATTTTTCTTTTTGCTGGTTTAGGAGTATTGTAAACTTTGTTTGGTTTTGTAACTCTTCCATCATCTGAACTGGAATCATCCTCTGAAACATCGTCATCTGTATTGTTCTCTTCATTATCTGTATTTTCATCATCATTTCTTTCAGTTTTGTCTCTCTTTTTAGATTTAGGTTGCCTCTTTTTCCGAAGTTCTTTTCTATCATTAACAAGACCTAGTTCAAGAATTTTTTTGATAACCCTCTGTTTAGGTTTAGGTTCAACCATATACAGAAGAATCATACTTATTGGATCATTTGCATCTTTGTGTTCTTCAAAAAGTACTTTGAGTTCAGTTTCTTCCATTTCAGACCAGGATGTAGATTTTATTTTGATAATTTTACGCTTTAACTGTTTAACATCATTTATTAAGCCTAGTTCTTTCAACTTCTTTATAATGGCTTGTCGACTTCTATCTTTGTTAATGATTGCTTCCATGATATAGTCAACAGTATCTCGGTTCTGTTCATCTTCATTGAGTAAATTTTCTCGAAATTCCAAATATAATCGATTCAATTCATCTTCTTCTTCTTCAGACCAAGACCCTTTCACTACTCCAGTTGGTCTTGTGTCATATCCACATTCAATTTCAACAGCTTCATTTTTATTTTTCCAAAATAAGATTTCAAAGAAAGCTTTGCTATTTTCTTTGGCAGTTTCAAAAAACTTTTTAACAATGTATTTCGCAAATTTTCTAATTTGGATAAGTGTTTCGTCACTTCTTTTTAGTGGATTATTAAAAACCTCTAAAAAAACACAAAATATAGAAGCTTGATAAAACATAGCAGTTAATTTAGCATCCCATGCTATTCTGTGGAACATTTTAAGAACACAGTGATTTGTGAAAGATGAATTAGTTTCATATCTTGCAAACAACAATGTAAAAGTTTTCATAATTTTAGAGTTTGCATATCTTCTGACGAAGCTAACTAAATCTAGCTCTTGTTCACTAACCCTAGGCATTGATTCTTGATATTCGTCTTCAGATTCTGAATGTTCTTCATCATCATTTGTTGTGGAAATTTCAGGTTGATTGATATTAGCCATAAAAATATTTCGCAGTATAATGAACTCTTCGGCAGATTCCATATTCTGACTTCCAAATACATCTCCTTCAGGCCACAATTCTCTGGAAGATCTGAGAAGTGAAACTGCTTCTGCCAGGTCATTATTACGCAGAAGGTAATTTACTTGTTTCATTGCCTTCTCCATTTGTTGTTCATCAGTTTCGTCAGAGAGAGGGTCAAAAGGCATAGTTTGAGGCAGTTCATCTTGACCTCCTTGTAAAATGGAAGATAGCTCATCTGATGAAAGGCTCCACTTTTCCTCTAACTGTTCATCAGTTAATACTATTGCAGTTTGCTTAGCCTTTTGTTTCTTCTTACTTTTTCTCTTGGGCTTTCCAACATTCTGCACCAATAAATGTCGGGTTTTTCCACAAAACTGCTCAAGCATTTTCAAATAAATATGATTTGTTTCAATTAAATCTTTTAAGTACTCTTTACTCATTTTAATTTCGTCATAGTTTTGTAGCAGAATCAAAAGTAGTTCTCGATATTCAATGACATAAAAAAGTTTTGCTTTTAACACATTGGAGCATTCTTTTAAGGACGAATCCTCAGACTTATCCATGCAACTTAAAGTGAACAGCAGTTCCTGATAAGCCTTCAAGGCTTTGTGCATTCTTCGAGACCAAAGCATAATCTTCTTCTTATCTGTAGACATGGATTCATAATATTTTTCCAACTGTTGTTGAATGTAATGAAAACTTTCAACACTAAGAGTTTCAGTTACAAGTTCTACTTTAAACTGATGACTTCTGTTGAAAGCCATAAAAAATTTGATTGCCCAAAAATAGTAAGTTTCATCATGCTCTTGAGACTTTCCTCTATTCAAAGTATCTTTAAATATTCGCATAATGTTGTTGTATGATCCATTTAGAAACTCTACACAAAACTCCTGTAAAAACATTCTAATGGCAAGTGTTGATCTACGAGTAGTTTCTGCACATTGAAGAGGTTGTCTATTTTTGGGGATTTTTTGAGACTTCTTCAACTTATCAAAGTCAATTTGTTTTACGTCAGAAATTGGACGATGAGTGATAAGATCGCAGTCGCTCACACCTTTATAGTCCTTCATATAAAAAGTTCCGCCAAACCTTGAATGTCTTTGACTAACCTGTTTTTTCATTTTTTCCAGTTTCAAAATTTGTTCTTTTTTTAACACCTTCATTAAAGCATCTTCATCTTTCTTTTTCTCCATTTGCGATCTATTCGAGTCTGCTTTTGCCAGTTCAGTCGGATCTTGCTCACGAAGCATCAGAGACACTACTTCCAAAGCATGCATGGCAAGGTCACTCTCATTGTCGGAAGAAGCAATGTAAAGAAGGACAACTTCAAACTGGGCTAAATGCAAGGCCCAAATGACTTGATCATGAAGGGAAGCATCATCGTCTGTTCTTTGTTCGTCTTGAGGATTGGCAGGAACGGAAAGAATGTTTCGAATGAGAATCAATATACGTTCAATGGTCAACTTGTCATCTTCGTCTCGCTCATTCCAACTCTGCTGCAAGACCACCTCCAGCTTTCTCACCAAAACCTTCCACAACTTTTCATCAGCACATTTTTCTTTATACATTTGTTGATGGCGAATCAATTGGAGGAACTGTTGCCGAGTTACTTTTTCTTCGGGGAGTTCTTCCCTGAACAAGAGAAGAACGGGATTAGTCAAGTTAACCATAAGTCTCAAAGTAACGTCAAAAAGTTCCGGCTCGTCACTGTAATCACGAAGAATTGGAATCAAATCTGTCTGAACCACTCGGGTCTCTCCAAGAGCTCTTCTTATTTCATGACTATCATCATCTCTTCTTAGATATTTGATCAAATCCTTAACAGTTTCAAGGCAATCTGGATCTCTGTAGTACTTAGCTCCATCGCTGTAGCCAAGAGCCGAGCAGGCTGCCAATAACTCTGCTTCTATCAACTCATTGGCCATTGTAGTTAATTCTGGAAAGATAAACTATTGTCATTGACACTCACTTATATGAAAACTTGTTAAATACATTAAGGCAAACACAAAAGTTTGTTTAATCACAGTAAAAATATTAAATTAACAATTACCAAAGACATTAGTTTATGAGTTCACCAAAAAAAAATAAAGGCATTTTTGCAAAGATCATTTTCAATGAATCAGAGCTTTTTCCTCAAACTGTATGATCAAAGAAGTACTTCCTTTATTGTACAAAGTAGTTTCGAGAGTGAACTCCGATTTCCTGACAAAAATGTATTCACATATTCACCAACAAATAACAAAATTTAAACATTCAATCATTAAAGAAAACTTTAATTGGCAGTACATCTATTTAAATTACTAAAATTTCAAACACATTTTAACAAAACATTTACCAAATCTAACCACGCACTTATAAGAATAAACAGAATAAAAGAGCTACTAGATAAACAATTTATATTAACAGCTGTCAATAGTCTTGCTCTATCCCATCTAAAGTAGTTCAACAATATGGGATATATGTTAAAAAAAAGTATGATAAAGTGTCCAAAAATGCTAAATTTTTACGGTTAAAGTAATAAGTAACAGTATTTACCGGAGAACAGATCACATCACCCCATTAACTAAAGAACTGAATATGTTAAATACAAAAAGCACCAACAAGCTGCAACTCTGTGCTCATACATGCCAAATCCTAAATAAGCTAACATTAGAATGGTATTTGGAACTAAAGGAAAATCAACATGTAATAAATGGAACTAGACAGTTGTTGTTACTGTCGACCCCACTCCCTCCTCGACAAAGAAGGAGCCCTCATGTCGGAGGGCCAGCCCCCACCCCAGCAGGTTCGACTACTGGACAAGCAGCCCCGCTGCTCTCACTAAGTCCATCCAGTGAGCCTCCGGGACCAGCGGGCAGTATGGTGTAGTGTGTATGTCGGGGACTATTTTGTATAAGAATTCTTGTAGTCATGGGGATTTGTTTGCTCTCAGCTGTGCCAGTGTCCTGCGGGTGTTTGCTCGTTGTTGTTGATGTCAGGAGCTTGTGTGTTCAGTATTTTGTTTGGTGGCCAGATATTTGTGTAGTCTGTGACTATTTGTGTGAATAAGTTTCTTGTGTTGTTTTATTGTCTATTGTGGGGTTGTGTAATTATTGTTGTTGTCAAAAATGGTTTGTTTCATGTGTCTTGGGTTTATCGGTTGTTGTGTGAGTGAGTGAAGTGGATGGTCTGGGTGTTGTGCAGTTTTTATGAGTTTTTAGGCAGTTTTAGAGGTGTGTTTGTATTGGGTGGATTTTTGTTTCGCCGTATAGGTGTTGTATGTTTGTGTCAAGTGTGCAGGCTGTGGCTGTTCGGATGGCAGTGTTTTGAATGGTCTGAGTAAATTATTTGACTCGGGAGTATGGCAGGTATGATATGGTATGGTGGACATGGTACAACAAGGATGAACCAAAACAATTCATCTACAAGGAGATAAGAATATTTTTAATGGATTTTCTTTACATTGACATTACATATGAGAGCACAATGCCTAAGAAGGTTGTTCTTTCATATTTCAATGGACATTTCTTTTGACATTTGAAATATTATTGAAACCATATGATGACTAACAGCACCAACTTGATACATTTGAAAGCTCAACCTCAAACTAACCTTTATTTATGATTCCTCAATTTCTTTCAAATGGTCATTTAAATTCCTAGAATGTTAATTCAATCTTCTATTTTCAATTTCATCCATCTGAAAATCTGGAACAAAACATTTTGAAATCATTAATTCATAATACTACTATTGTTAAGAATATTGTAAGTACCTAGCTCAGATTTTTAATGAAAAAAAGTGACAAAATAGAAAAATATCTTCCAATTACTATTTGTATATCATTAAAATATAATAAAAAAAGGCAATTTGTTACAAACTTTGTATATTTTGTGAATATTAACTTTATTCCTAATTTTACTTTACTTAAAAACCACATGTCTATGGACTTTACAAGGTGTGTATAATAATTATTTTTACCAAACAAAAACCTCTGAAGTAATTTGAAAAAACACCCCCACAGCTATTCAATTATTTGTCTAAATAAAACAAGCAAAACAAGGACGAGTAAATGCTACAAACTGAATGCTGTGTTTGTATTTTAAAAAGGTTTCTAAAATGGTAATTTTTAATACAATTCTATATATTAACACTTTTATTTCACGTGTTTTCAATAAAATTAACTCCAAACCTTGAAAAAATTGATTAATCATGAATTTGATGATAAACTGGCTAAGTCTAGAAACACCTAAAATGTTATTATTTAAGAAATACAAATTTTTGGCAAAAGGTCCTTCAGCCATTCTTCCTTAGAATCTCCAGTTCTTTCATTTCTTTTAACAAACTTTTCTCTAGCCTTCAAACAATAAAATCTTGGTTAACCATGAATTTCAACTTTCTTATACCAATTTTACAAAAAAATCTTTAGTGATACTAATGTAGAATGTTATGTTTTTTATTTTCATTTAAAAAAACATTTAAAAAACAATTTTGATTTTGGATAAATGGTGAAATTTATAGAGCCCACAAAATGAATCAGAGGTCATTTATAGAAGCTGTTTTTTTCAAATGCTGCTTGATAAATTAGAATTTAAAACAATATAATTTTTTCTCTGAAATCAACAAGTTCATAAAAAAATGCTTAAGTCTACTTTTGAAAAAATATTTAAGTTCATAAATATCACAAAATTGCAAGTTATTTCAATAAATTCAAGTTTTAGAGAAAAATATAATCAAGACATCATTCTTAATGCATATCTTGTGACTTCAATTAACATACTAATAATTTTACCATATAACTAACATGGCAATTTTCATCAATAATATTGGTTTTTAGTTTTTAGGTTGTTTTTGATAATTATAAAGTTGTAAAGTACTTCATTTTAGGACTTCAAAGGAAAAAAATGCAATTAGAAAAAACTACAGCAACAAAAAGGTTTTGCCTACAAAATCAATGTAATCAACCCACTGTGTTATGTCCTCACAGAACCCAACTTTGAAAAAGTCTTGGCTAATCCCTAGTTAAGAGCCATTATTAAATTCTAGCAAGATATGATGAAAAAGTACTCACAATGTAGGAACGTATGACTGGTTCTTGGATTTGTTATACCAACTTTATGTAATATTTTCCAAACTAAGTTTTTGTAAGTTTTTAAGACAATTATCTTATGGTTTCACATTTGAAAAACAGAAATAATAAACATTGATATATATATATTTTTAAGAATCTCACTTCTTAGGAGAAAAATTGTTCACAAAGGCAAGTCTTTATTGAAAATTGTTTGTGTTCACAATACCTTCACATTCTACAATACTTCTTTCATTGAAAGTATGTTTTTATTACAATCTATCTTTGAAGACTTCATTATTGTCAATATGATTGTCTTGCAAGTCTATAAGCCTTCAGGTTTTTGAGGTCAGTTTATTTATATGCAAGTTGGGTTAGGTTAAGTCCTTGCCAGGGTGCTGATTTTCAGCATAAATTAGTAGGTTGACAAAATCTCCCTAGCTTTAGAGATTTTCATCAATACCAATGACAATACCCAATATATTTTTGGAAAATGGATAGAATACTTGTATAGAAAATAATGAGAAATAATCCAAAAACATAACATACAATTTGAAGAGTTTTTTTTAAATCAGTTTATAAAACCTTCCTATCAATTTACATTTAAAACTGTAGTTTCTGTAGTGTCTCTTATTTATTAAAAATATTTTCCAGAACTATGTTTAATAAAATTTGAAAGTTGCTTCAAGATGATAGGACCTTTTCAGACATTTCAGGTGAGATGAACAAATGGACCTAACAAAATAGAGCAATAATGTTGACCAGACCAACCAAAACTCACTAACTCTCTACAGTGAGGCCACAGCTTGCCTGGTTTTAATGACTCCCAACAGTGACGCCCGAACAGGGACTGGGGCATCACGGGATGTCAGTCACAAGGACATGTACAAATATGATGAGAATTTGCACATCAGAAAGAGTCACATGATGAGCCACTTGCCAATCGATTAGGACACCTCCCAAACCCCACCTGATGAAAGTCCTAATGCAGATGGAAGAGACACCAACAATGGTAACAGAAGCCACTCAATTTGTCTGGAATTTCAGATGCTACCTATCCTCAATAATGCCTCAGAGAATCATGATTTAGTGGGAGCATGTTGGGCAACATCAAAATAAAACAAGAAAACTGGGATGAACTTGTGTAAATTCTTAAGTC